>NDFZ01003432.1:8663-24239 GCA_002192655.3 Mamestra configurata
CCTCCTGCCCCGAACCCAATTTGGCACTGGTCGCGGCAGCATGTCTCCTCCCATACATATCTATTAGCCGTCTGCCCTGAAGAGACCCTCTTTCTGGCCTGATGGATGATACGGCTTCACTGAATCTATCCATTGCTTGTTTTTTCGGTCTTCCTCACCTATTGGTTTGGGTAACTTAGGCACACACACACATTCATGTCATGTTCGTGAACGGGCGCCGTCAGTGGAGACTGGTCATCCCTTAGTTGCCACTGGGTCATTTTAATATTTGATACTGTAAATTGTTTTTGTCTTTCTTTACATTGTTCTCATATATAGAAGCAACAAGGCTAATGGAACCAGGATTTTTGTAAACATAAAATGTTTTAAAAGAGTGTCCGTAGAGTTTCTTGCACGTTCTTCTCTAAAGAGATCTACGCTTTGGAACGTGTAAATAGCTTCATATTTCTGACGGACTGAATTTGGCAATTCAAAAGTACCTGTTAATGGTTTATTTGAAATAAATGCTTTGGATTTGACATAAGTATTCAAAATCTTCCTCACAATAGTGGCAGATTTTTTAAAGAACATCTTGAAGTTAAATTACGTTTGACAATCCAGGGGTAATCAACATCTCACAAAATGTCTATTGATGCATTCACTTTGATCATGAGGTATATTCGTACGTGGATTTGAAGTAGTTTAAATGCCGTTTGTCTACATTTTTAGATTAGTTTTCGTTCCATAAATACGTAGCCCAAAATTTTTGTAACCTACTTTTGAAGTTGGTTTATAATTAAAAAAATCTTCAAAGAAGGAAATTTCCTTTGAAGATTTTTGACAGTTCGTAGGCGACTATTACTATAGATGGACCTTCCAATAACATCAATAAACTATAATAATTTATTGAAGACTGCTGTAGCGTCGTAAAATAAAAAGGCAAAGTTAATTGCCTTTAGAAAATGCTTCATTCTAGCTAACCTTTTGAAACTTGATGTTTTTGAAAAATCTTATTAAGTATTTTATTTTTTTCAAATTATCTCTTTTTAGCAGAAAATGGTTGCAAAAAAACCTAAAGTAGTAATCACATGTCTACTGAAATGAATTGTGTCAAATATGATCAACAAGTCATTCCATATAACATCACCAATTAAAGATGTACATATAATGAGGGAACCCCATATTCATATTTGGTATATTATGAAGGCTGTACGGTCATTCACATTGCCGCCATAAAATCTGCCTGTTACTTTCATCTAGACAAATTTTTAAACTTCAATTCTATGATTGCTAAGTATATTGCGCATTAAAAAAAAAGTATTTTAAATATTTCTTTTTTTTAAGATTTAAATTAGGAATAGATGAGGAGCTCGTGGCTAAATAATAACAGTCGCACGTTCGATTTTCAAGGTTAAGCAACGCTTGTCGAGGTCGGTCTGAAAAAGCGCGTTAAGCTGTTATTCCCGACTGTCATTTGTAGATTTTGGCAGTCGTTACTGATTGTCAGTATCCACAAAATATGACACCAGTCTTGCCAAAAAGTACCGTGTTCCACAGTTATTGGGTCTTGGAGGTCAGATAGGCGGTCGCACGTAAACTACTGGTATTGGTTTGACTGGAAGCCGAACCCAATATAGTTGGAAAAGGCTAGGCAGTTACAGCAAAACAGTTTCTTTTTAACCAGACGACGCATTACGTTATCTTAAACTAGCTGCCGCCCGCGCGAATGTCGAAAATAATCCCAAAGGAACAGACTCCCGGGATAAAATAGGATCCTATTTGTTATTCCAGACTATAATCTGTCTCTGTGCTAAACTTCATCAAGATCCGTTCAGCCGTTCTGACGTGATTTAGTAACAAAAATCCATCCATCCATTCAAACATTAGTATATTTAGTATAAATTACTCATGATGAAAGGACAATAGGCACTATTGATATGAGTAATGTCTCAAGTTACTTCTTAGTACAACCTTTATATTGTGAACGGTTTAATGATGAATTAATAATATATTTATTTTTTAGAGCAGATTAACTATATTTAAGCTATACTTAGCAAGTGTTAATATACTAAGTGTAAAAATATCGGTGTTACGTTAAAAAATATTGCTACATACTGATCTGAAATCGTGATCAATGCTCTTTCTTGCTTTATAAAGACAGGGGAAAAAACAAGAGAGTACTACCGTACATTGGAATTGGCACAAGAAAAGAGAGGCCTAGCAGTGGGCGAAGTCCGACTGTGGTTGATTATGGTGAACATTACAAGAGTCATTCATTTAATTTACTGTGCCAACTTGTTTTATGCACCTACCAATCCATAAATACTAACTTACTCATTTGTTCCAGCACTATTCCACGAAGGTGGCACAGAAAATTTCAAGACTGCCTTCAGACTGTACCGAGGCCCATTCCTATTGGTCGAGTTTATATTCCTAATCGGCATAAATGTATACGGGTGGCGGTCTTCTGGGGTCAACCACGTACTGATCTTCGAGTTAGACCCCCGGAATCACCTTTCAGAACAACATTTGATGGAGTTAGCGGCCATTTTTGGAGTTATATGGGCTTTAAGCATACTAAGTTTTATATACAGTGCGAGTTTGAGTATACCGCCTTTCGTGAATCCGCTCGCCTTGGTGATTATAATGGTGGCCTTTCTCATGAACCCGTTAAAAGTTTTTCGACATGAAGCGCGGTTTTGGTTTTTAAGGATATGTGTAAGTATGCTGAAGTTTCTTTCTTTTTATTAAAAATAAATAAGAAAATACAATAATAGTAATCATTTTACTGGGTGACCCAATAGACGGCCTTATCGCTAAAATAATGATGAGCAGATTCTTGATTCGAATTTGACTAGCAGAAACCCTAACGTTTATTTGCAATCATCTTATATATTACTTATTTTTTATTACACTTTTTTTGCCCGACCTGGGAATCGAACCCAGGAATTTCTCTGTGACAGCCCGGAGTTTGGAAGTTGATGGTATGATACCCCGTGCCTCGGAAAGCACGTTAACCCTTTGGTCCTGCGCCAGATCTTGTCGTGTCGGGTTGGGTCCCATCGGAATATGAGTGTAATGGAAGAGAGAGTGCACCTGTGTTTGTGCACTATAATATGTATGTCCCGCGCCGATGGCTAGTCTCGATTGAAATTGGCTGCCATGGCCGAAATCGGTCAGGAGGACTATATTTATATAAGTATGTATTCTCAATTAAAATTTTCTTTAAAGAATTCGAATTTAAAAACGGGGAAGCAGTTCTTAAACTAAGCATAAGGATAGATTTTTGATGAATAAGCCTGTTCGTGAAAAGTAGACTACAATTGGCATCCATCACGCAAACAAATCATATTGCCGCTGGTTCTCGTAACGTAAACAGTAAACTACATTTAATGTGACATCTGGAAGTAGGTGAAAATCCAGTCGTAAGATTAGCTTACATACGTAGTTAAAGGTCGAGTTCATAAATCGTTTTTAAAATAGAATGGTCTGTAAAATACTCATTATTCATATTAAAATGTCATAGTGTGCACTATGATGACCAGTCTGCTTGCCAAACTTGATTTTCTAACAATAATCTCTAAAACAACTCATATATCTAATATTCCTTTGTAAATGTTACGGTAAGTGTGATTAATTGAAAAGTATTAGTAATTACCAAAAGTCGAGGTAAAACTAAAAAAAATATCACTTTTATCGGTGATTATTAATAATGTAACCTAAGTACCGATAAATGTAATACATTTTCACAACATACGCTAAGCATCTTTCTGAAAAGGATAATTTCCCCCCCCCATTTGCCACTCAACGTGGTCGTAGTCGACGGAGGCCCGGTCGACGCAGCTCTTATTTCTGGTTGGTTTAAAAAAAAAAACCACGAAGGTGATGGTAGGGTTTAAGACCACGTCATCACGTTCTAACCTAACCTGACCGAGTCGAGGTGCCCTAAGTCCCAATACTGGACAAATAACTTCGAGTTTTATTTTATTACTTTTATCGACGAGAGAAGTGAATTATTAATAATAACTGCTAAAAGTGATGAATTTCCATTTCATATTCATATTTACCAAATCATGAGGTAATTATTAATATTTTTCGGTAATTATTAATCATTTTTCAATTTACCGTAACATATACATCTTTTTATAAGCCCGTAGTGTCCTACTGCTGGGCAAAAGCTTCCCCCTTATCTTTCCAGACACTTTCACCACCTGGGCCCAGCGTTCGTGGCGCGTATCCACCCATTTCCAGACATTAGATATCAATCAAAGATTCTTATATTTTGTATCTTAATCTTAAATCTTATATTTTGACGAGTTACGAGAAAAAATGCATAAAACAGCTAATTTTGTTATTTTTATAATCATGTTATATAACCAACGATCTAAAATAAACAGTTATGCCCCAAACTCGTTCGACTCTCATTGCACTAATCGGTCAGTACCGCCGACAAAGGCAACATGATTAACTTCTTAATAGTTCTTAATTACTTATTTGTTTCGGTTTGTTCTAGCTAATGCGTTGTGACAGGCTACGTCAGGAATTTGTCTCTACTACCTAATATGGTGGGGAGATTTTAATTTGAGTCTTTGGGCTTTGTGTTAAGGTTTGAATTGGAATGTTTATGTTGCTTATAAATTATTTTAAGTTTAAGGCTTCATCTACATCTGCATAGCCTTAGCACAACGATGTTGGGATCGGCTATCACTGGAACTGGATGCAGCTGAATACTGGTATTTTTGAAGTGAAAACTTCTTAGCGGCGTTGTGCACTTTTTGGGATGGGTAAAAAATGTTAAACTCGCGTCAGGACACGTGATCTGATCGAAAATTCGTAAGACGGAGGGAGAGTAGACTAGTAGCGCGGCGTTGGAGAGGAAGTAATATCCCCCTCTCTTTCTACCGCGCGGCGAAAATGTATGCCTCAATGCATGCATATGCAATTCGTGCGAAATTATTCCCTAACCATTCCAAAATATCAAAAATGCACAACGTTAATGTTCAAGTTTTCACTTCTGNTTACGTTTGACAATCCAGGGGTAATCAACATCTCACAAAATGTCTATTGATGCATTCACTTTGATCATGAGGTATATTCGTACGTGGATTTGAAGTAGTTTAAATGCCGTTTGTCTACATTTTTAGATTAGTTTTCGTTCCATAAATACGTAGCCCAAAATTTTTGTAACCCACTTTTGAAGTTGGTTTATAATTAAAAAAATCTTCAAAGAAGGAAATTTCCTTTGAAGATTTTTGACAGTTCGTAGGCGACTATTACTATAGATGGACCTTCCAATAACATCAATAAACTATAATAATTTATTGAAGACTGCTGTAGCGTCGTAAAATAAAAAGGCAAAGTTAATTGCCTTTAGAAAATGCTTCATTCTAGCTAACCTTTTGAAACTTGATGTTTTTGAAAAATCTTATTAAGTATTTTATTTTTTTCAAATTATCTCTTTTTAGCAGAAAATGGTTGCAAAAAAACCTAAAGTAGTAATCACATGTCTACTGAAATGAATTGTGTCAAATATGATCAACAAGTCATTCCATATAACATCACCAATTAAAGATGTACATATAATGAGGGAACCCCATATTCATATTTGGTATATTATGAAGGCTGTACGGTCATTCACATTGCCGCCATAAAATCTGCCTGTTACTTTCATCTAGACAAATTTTTAAACTTCAATTCTATGATTGCTAAGTATATTGCGCATTAAAAAAAAAGTATTTTAAATATTTCTTTTTTTTAAGATTTAAATTAGGAATAGATGAGGAGCTCGTGGCTAAATAATAACAGTCGCACGTTCGATTTTCAAGGTTAAGCAACGCTTGTCGAGGTCGGTCTGAAAAAGCGCGTTAAGCTGTTATTCCCGACTGTCATTTGTAGATTTTGGCAGTCGTTACTGATTGTCAGTATCCACAAAATATGACACCAGTCTTGCCAAAAAGTACCGTGTTCCACAGTTATTGGGTCTTGGAGGTCAGATAGGCGGTCGCACGTAAACTACTGGTATTGGTTTGACTGGAAGCCGAACCCAATATAGTTGGAAAAGGCTAGGCAGTTACAGCAAAACAGTTTCTTTTTAACCAGACGACGCATTACGTTATCTTAAACTAGCTGCCGCCCGCGCGAATGTCGAAAATAATCCCAAAGGAACAGACTCCCGGGATAAAATAGGATCCTATTTGTTATTCCAGACTATAATCTGTCTCTGTGCCAAACTTCATCAAGATCCGTTCAGCCGTTCTGACGTGATTTAGTAACAAAAATCCATCCATCCATTCAAACATTAGTATATTTAGTATAAATTACTCATGATGAAAGGACAATAGGCACTATTGATATGAGTAATGTCTCAAGTTACTTCTCAGTACAACCTTTATATTGTGAACGGTTTAATGATGAATTAATAATATATTTATTTTTTAGAGCAGATTAACTATATTTAAGCTATACTTAGCAAGTGTTAATATACTAAGTGTACAAATATCGGTGTTACGTTAAAAAATATTGCTACATACTGATCTGAAATCGTGATCAATGCTCTTTCTTGCTTTATAAAGACAGGGGAAAAAACAAGAGAGTACTACCGTACATTGGAATTGGCACAAGAAAAGAGAGGCCTAGCAGTGGGCGAAGTCCGACTGTGGTTGATTATGGTGAACATTACAAGAGTCATTCATTTAATTTACTGTGCCAACTTGTTTTATGCACCTACCAATCCATAAATACTAACTTACTCATTTGTTCCAGCACTATTCCACGAAGGTGGCACAGAAAATTTCAAGACTGCCTTCAGACTGTACCGAGGCCCATTCCTATTGGTCGAGTTTATATTCCTAATCGGCATAAATGTATACGGGTGGCGGTCTTCTGGGGTCAACCACGTACTGATCTTCGAGTTAGACCCCCGGAATCACCTTTCAGAACAACATTTGATGGAGTTAGCGGCCATTTTTGGAGTTATATGGGCTTTAAGCATACTAAGTTTTATATACAGTGCGAGTTTGAGTATACCGCCTTTCGTGAATCCGCTCGCCTTGGTGATTATAATGGTGGCCTTTCTCATGAACCCGTTAAAAGTTTTTCGACATGAAGCGCGGTTTTGGTTTTTAAGGATATGTGTAAGTATGCTGAAGTTTCTTTCTTTTTATTAAAAATAAATAAGAAAATACAATAATAGTAATCATTTTACTGGGTGACCCAATAGACGGCCTTATCGCTAACAGCGATTAGTTAAAGACAGTCTTTGGTTGGATTCCTTGAAATTCGGACAGTACGCTAACTGGTAGCGTACTGTCGTACCAAGAAGTATCGTGATGCCCTATAACTAGATCGTGCGATTCACAGAGACTGTGGTTTCATGTAAAATACTGGTACCAAACTGCATCCGGATAGATTTAAAGCCGAGCCCAAAAAACATTGGAAACACTCGTAACGTTTAAGATTATAACATAATTATGAATATTCATAATTATTATACTCATAGCCTTATTCATAAAAATGTTTTTAACCGTGCTAAGTTAAAATAATGATGAGCAGATTCTTGATTCGAATTTGACTAGCAGAAACCCTAACGTTTATTTGCAATCATCTTATAGATTACTTATTTCTTATTACACTTTTTTTGCCCGACCTGGGAATCGAACCCAGGAATTTCTCTGTGACAGCCCGGAGTNTTTCTTTTTATTAAAAATAAATAAGAAAATACAATAATAGTAATCATTTTACTGGGTGACCCAATAGACGGCCTTATCGCTAAAATAATGATGAGCAGATTCTTGATTCGAATTTGACTAGCAGAAACCCTAACGTTTATTTGCAATCATCTTATATATTACTTATTTTTTATTACACTTTTTTTGCCCGACCTGGGAATCGAACCCAGGAATTTCTCTGTGACAGCCCGGAGTTTGGAAGTTGATGGTATGATACCCCGTGCCTCGGAAAGCACGTTAACCCTTTGGTCCTGCGCCAGATCTTGTCGTGTCGGGTTGGGTCCCATCGGAATATGAGTGTAATGGAAGAGAGAGTGCACCTGTGTTTGTGCACTATAATATGTATGTCCCGCGCCGATGGCTAGTCTCGATTGAAATTGGCTGCCATGGCCGAAATCGGTCAGGAGGACTATATTTATATAAGTATGTATTCTCAATTAAAATTTTCTTTAAAGAATTCGAATTTAAAAACGGGGAAGCAGTTCTTAAACTAAGCATAAGGATAGATTTTTGATGAATAAGCCTGTTCGTGAATAGTAGACTACAATTGGCATNGTTAACCCGTTGGTCCTGCGCCAGATCTTGTCGTGTCGGGTTGGGTCCCATCGGAATATGAGAGTAATGAAAGAGAGAGTGCACCTGTGTTTGTGCACTATAATATGTATGTCCCGCGCCGATAGCTAGTCTCGATTGAAATTGGCTGCCATGGCCGAAATCGGTCAGGAGGACTATATTTATATAAGTATGTATTCTCAATTAAAATTTTCTTTAAAGAATTCGAATTTAAAAACGGGGAAGCAGTTCTTAAACTAAGCATAAGGATAGATTTTTGATGAATAAGCCTGTTCGTGAAAAGTAGACTACAATTGGCATCCATCACGCAAACAAATCATATTGCCGCTGGTTCTCGTAACGTAAACAGTAAACTACATTTAATGTGACATCTGGAAGTAGGTGAAAATCCAGTCGTAAGATTAGCTTACATACGTAGTTAAAGGTCGAGTTCATAAATCGTTTTTAAAATAGAATGGTCTGTAAAATACTCATTATTCATATTAAAATGTCATAGTGTGCACTATGATGACCAGTCTGCTTGCCAAACTTGATTTTCTAACAATAATCTCTAAAACAACTCATATATCTAATATTCCTTTGTAAATGTTACGGTAAGTGTGATTAATTGAAAAGTATTAGTAATTACCAAAAGTCGAGGTAAAACTAAAAAAAATATTACTTTTATCGGTGATTATTAATAATGTAACCTAAGTACCGATAAATGTAATACATTTTCACAACATACGCTAAGCATCTTTCTGAAAAGGATAATTTCCCCCCCCCATTTGCCACTCAACGTGGTCGTAGTCGACGGAGGCCCGGTCGACGCAGCTCTTATTTCTGGTTGGTTTAAAAAAAAAAACCACGAAGGTGATGGTAGGGTTTAAGACCACGTCATCACGTTCTAACCTAACCTGACCGAGTCGAGGTGCCCTAAGTCCCAATACTGGACAAATAACTTCGAGTTTTATTTTATTACTTTTATCGACGAGAGAAGTGAATTATTAATAATAACTGCTAAAAGTGATGAATTTCCATTTCATATTCATATTTACCAAATCATGAGGTAATTATTAATATTTTTCGGTAATTATTAATCATTTTTCAATTTACCGTAACATATACATCTTTTTATAAGCCCGTAGTGTCCTACTGCTGGGCAAAAGCTTCCCCCTTATCTTTCCAGACACTTTCACCACCTGGGCCCAGCGTTCGTGGCGCGTATCCACCCATTTCCAGACATTAGATATCAATCAAAGATTCTTATATTTTGTATCTTAATCTTAAATCTTATATTTTGACGAGTTACGAGAAAAAATGCATAAAACAGCTAATTTTGTTATTTTTATAATCATGTTATATAACCAACGATCTAAAATAAACAGTTATGCCCCAAACTCGTTCGACTCTCATTGCACTAATCGGTCAGTACCGCCGATAAAGGCAACATGATTAACTTCTTAATAGTTCTTAATTACTTATTTGTTTCGGTTTGTTCTAGCTAATGCGTTGTGACAGGCTACGTCAGGAATTTGTCTCTACTACCTAATATGGTGGGGAGATTTTAATTTGAGTCTTTGGGCTTTGTGTTAAGGTTTGAATTGGAATGTTTATGTTGCTTATAAATTATTTTAAGTTTGCTAAGGCTTCATCTACATCTGCATAGTCTTAGCACAACGATGTTGGGATCGGCTATCACTGGAACTGGATGCAGCTGAATACTGGTATTTTTGAAGTGAAAACTTCTTAGCGGCGTTGTGCACTTTTTGGGATGGGTAAAAAATGTTAAACTCGCGTCAGGACACGTGACCTGATCGAAAATTCGTAAGACGGAGGGAGAGTAGACTAGTAGCGCGGCGTTGGAGAGGAAGTAATATCCCCCTCTCTTTCTACCGCGCTGCGAAAATGTTTGCCATGCCTCAATGCATGCATATGCAATTCGTGCGAAATTATTCCCTAACCATTCCAAAATATCAAAANTGCGAAAATGTATGCCATGCATATGCAATTCGTGCGGAATTATTCCCTAACCATTCCAAAATATCAAAAATGCACAACGTTAATGTTCAAGTTTTCACTTCTGCCGGCATTCCTGGAGTGCAAACCGATATTTTTTTTTTTCATACGGCCTTTCAGACCTACACAACCCAGGGTTTGAGAATTTTAAATTAAAGGTATCATGTACAGACGCCAGTACATAAAGCTACAACAGTCTGTTAAACTTTTTTAATAGATTTTCAACTTTATCGCAAAAGTATTAGGTTCAAGGTTGATTGGGAAAATTTTACAGTTTCGGGTAGCTTGATGTGTACAATAAAAAAGTTGATATTGTGTGATTCATCGGTCAGATACAGCGAAACCGCTTCGAAAGTTGTCTTGACTTTTGAAGCCGCGGTCAAACATGAGAACGAGATAACACGAGACACAGTGTTTGTGTGTGTTCAAATCGCGCGGAGAACTTTGAGAGCGCCATGTAAGATTTGTGTGACGTCAGTGCTTTTTTGTAGTTCATATGTGGCGGTAAATAATGCCGCTACAAACCTACTACGCTTTTGAATGGGCTTCATACTTCTGAATGACTTCCAGACTCTTCAAAAGTGCCTGCAGTAATGCAGTTAGTTTAATTGAAATAGAGCTTTGATTTTCAAGGGAGAGTACTTTAATTAACCACCTTGGCAAAGAGCGGATGGATGTGAAACACATCTTGGATTTTTTTTTAAATTTATTTGTTGATGTTCCTTGTTCCCTGTTTTATTTAATGCTCCTTAAAGTTCTAAGTTGAGCTACGCGATAACTGACAATTGCTTGCACTGTTTGGATAGGTCCACTCAAATCTGTGTGGTTCTTTCCTCATAAGACCACCTCAGACAATTAACCTACATGTTAACCATTGTATAGATTTTAAAAGAGAACATTGACCTCTTAGATTGTTTCGTTGTTTCTTCTCAGGATGGTCAGCTAGAATATACCGGCCTCATCTAGTTTAAATTAACGAAAATTGAGGTGTAAAACTATTAAGTATCCATTACCAATTCGCAAAATAAATATCATATTTATCTTTTGATGTGAACCACTTTTTAAATCCTACAAACAAACCAAATAATTTGCTCTAACCACCATATATCTTGTTCCAGGGTCGTATACTGGCGGCTCCGTTCATGCCGGTGTTATTCGCCGACTTCTGGCTGGCTGACCAGTGGAACTCCTTCGTAGCGGCCTTCTTAGACTTTCATTATCTCATCGCCTTCTATACTACGGGGAGTGACTGGTTTAATGTAAATGGTAAGAAAAATCTTAACTGCACAATTTTAAGTGTGGAGTCTAGGGTTCGATTTCCAATCAGGCAAAGTGTTATTGTGTTTTTTCCAATAAGCTCACAGTAGTAGCCCTGAGTTTGGATTTGTTCCTGGCAATAGATTCATCCTCTTTTACATGATTTGGAGTTTGATATTATTTGATAAATGCGTAAACACTCCGCTGTCTTATCCTTCGGGTTTCGGAGGATTTGAACTGCTTTTAAACTATATTTTTGCCTGTTATTAATAATGATAAATTAAAACTAAACGCAACTGTAACAACTAATCATATGGATTAAAAGTTTTTGACGTGACAGACAACGTCTAATAAATCGATGAACGGCTGCACGCACGAAAAAGGATGACGTCATTGTAACGTTACGCTCATTGTAACGTTACGATCATTTCATAATTTTTTTGTTATGACGTTGTCACGTTAAATTATCGTCCGTAAACCAACTTTACAGACAACCTAAAATTTTTGTGAATTGACGAAACGAGGACGGAAATTTTAAGTTACAATCAACCTTTCTATCTTTCCAGTAACATTTGAAACAGCGCAATGGTTCATCATAACCCGAGCGCTCGTGAACATAGTCCCAGCTTGGACCCGTTTCTTCCAATGTCTGCGGCGTTATCGAGACAGTCGGGAAGCGTTCCCGCATCTGGTTAACGCGGGGAAGTATTCCACAACCTTCTTTGTGGTGCTGTTTTCGACTCTCAGGACGATCTATAGTAGTAAGTATTATATGTATGTATTATATATATCTTAGCGTATTAATGGCAAACATTGTATGTATTTAGCCCTGAGAAGGGCTGCTTACAGCTTATATTTGCCAACGTAGTGCAAGGATTGGTCATTCGACGGTCGATTGACCACAGAAGCCGGAAAGTACGTCGGTCGAGATGACGTGTTTCAGTCACAAAGCTGGCAAAGGTAGATTTAGGGCCTGTTTCACCACCTTTTTTTTTAAGAATGGCACATCATCAATTGACTTCTTCCGCTCTAGGTGGAGGGGAAGGGAGTGTCAGACTCTTACTGACTAAAACCCATCCGTGTTCCTTCTAAAGCCCTTTGCGTTCCAAGGCCGTGGTGACTCTTTCGAACAAATTCCGCAACCCTGGCAGGCTCTGGCCCCAGCGGGCACCGTCTCCTATGCTGACATCTCGTTGAGGCCTGTTTCACCACCTACGATTAAGTTCCCGTTAATTTACTTGGCAGATAATTGCATACAAATTATGTTCTATTTTAGAATTAATTTGTAGATAATTGGCTATTCGGAGGTCGTGAAACAGGCCCTAAGGATCCTTAAAAAGTAATATCATATGGCAAATTAAGGGAAAATTGTTTTTTCTATAGAATTAGGGTTCTTTATTTAACTGAAAAATTTATCGTATTTTGAAGCGATCAAATCTAATAGGAAATGTCATGTCGCTTAACCTATTCTATTCAAACGAGGCGTGATCTAAATCCGCCTTTGTATGTTACAGGTAGCTACCCCGACTCGTACGACAACCCGTTCCTCTACGCCTGGTTCGCGTGCCAGCTGGTGTCCTCGCTCTACACCTACACGTGGGACGTCAAGATGGATTGGGGGCTCTTCAGCTGCGNTCTGTAGACCTTGTTCCTTCCGTCGTTACCATACAGCATAATTTTACACTCATCAGAAAACAGTACTTTGCTCCACTGAAGGTATGACCAAGTTAGGTGCTCGCGTGCAAAGTTAAGGCGCGCTCTTCGATGGTCTGCAGTTAATTTCGGCCCATTCGCTGGCTTATGCGGTGCCAATCCGCGTTCCTTCAACCTTCTTCTTATTGTAGAGTCACTTACAGCTACTCTTCGTACAACGCGAAGCTGCTGCTGCAGTTGAAAAGCGTTAAGGCGTCGATTTCGTAAAGAGGTTGTTACAATAAATCGATCATCTCGCTCAGAAGTGACCCGATTCCTGCCAGATCCTGAACGGCGCGTGAACGAACCAGTCTCCCGATAGCGTTTGTAGACTCTATGAACAGATGATAAGCTTAGATGCAATCTTGCAGCCACAACACGCTGACTAAGTCCAGAATCCAGCAATGCCACCACTTGGGCGGCTTCTGCGGGCGAAGTATCCATATGTTTTAGAAAAAAAAGTTTTTTCAGACGTCCCAAAGTCACAGTAAATGAAATAAGAAACAAAAAGTTTAAAGACAAGCGCTAATTTTAGTTTTTAAACGAGAAACGTACTCCAACCCTAAATACACATTTGTCTCAAAACAGTGATTAATTTCATTTATAGGATAAACAAATGAAATTCTAATTTCGAATTTTGATTTTTTTCTTCTTACTGTAATGACCAAACTGCCAGCTACACAATAATGTTTTTTTTTTCATGGAATTAATTCTCTTTTGTAAAAAATTAGGACAAAAACAATAAAAACGAAAGTGTTTCGATTTTTTTGATGAGAAGTGTATATCTTAGCGTATTAATGGCAAACATTGTATGTATTTAGCCCTGAGAAGGGCTGCTTACAGCTTATATTTGCAAACGTAGTGCAAGGATTGGTCATTCGACAGTCGATTGACCACAGAAGCCGGAAAGTACGTCGGTCGAGATGACGTGTTCATTCACAAAGCTGGCAAAGGTAGATTTAGGGCCTGTTTCACCACCTTTTTTTTTAAGAATGGGAAATCATCAATTGACTTCTTCCGCTCTAGGTGGAGCGGAAAGGAGTGTCAGACTCTTACTGACTAAAACCTATCCGTGTTCCTTCTAAAGCCCTTTCCGTTCCAAGGCCGTGGTGACTCTTTCGAACAAATTCCGCAACCCTGGCAGACTCTGGCCCCAGCGGGCACCGTCTCCTATGCTGACATCTCGTTGAGGCCTGTTTCACCACCTACCATTAAGTTCCCGTTAATTTACTTGGCAGATAATTGCATACAAATTATGTTCTATTTTAGAATTAATTTGTAGATAATTGGCTATTCGGAGGTCGTGAAACAGGCCCTAAGGATCCTTAAAAAGTAATATCATATGGCAAATTAAGGGAAAATCGTTTTTTCTATAGAATTAGGGTTCTTTATTTAACTGAAAAATTTATCGTATTTTGAAGCAATCAAATCTAATAGGAAATGTCATGTCGCTTAACCTATTCTATTCAAACGAGGCGTGATCTAAATCCGCCTTTGTATGTTACAGGTAGCTACCCCGACTCGTACGACAACCCGTTCCTCTACGCCTGGTTCGCGTGCCAGCTGGTGTCCTCGCTCTACACCTACACGTGGGACGTCAAGATGGATTGGGGGCTCTTCAGCTGCGNGAAAGTACGTCGGTCGAGATGACGTGTTCATTCACAAAGCTGGCAAAGGTAGATTTAGGGCCTGTTTCACCACCTTTTTTTTTAAGAATGGGAAATCATCAATTGACTTCTTCCGCTCTAGGTGGAGCGGAAAGGAGTGTCAGACTCTTACTGACTAAAACCTATCCGTGTTCCTTCTAAAGCCCTTTCCGTTCCAAGGCCGTGGTGACTCTTTCGAACAAATTCCGCAACCCTGGCAGGCTCTGGCCCCAGCGGGCACCGTCTCCTATGCTGACATCTCGTTGAGGCCTGTTTCACCACCTACGATTAAGTTCCCGTTAATTTACTTGGCAGATAATTGCATACAAATTATGTTCTATTTTAGAATTAATTTGTAGATAATTGGCTATTCGGAGGTCGTGAAACAGGCCCTAAGGATCCTTAAAAAGTAATATCATATGGCAAATTAAGGGAAAATCGTTTTTTCTATAGAATTAGGGTTCTTTATTTAACTGAAAAATTTATCGTATTTTGAAGCAATCAAATCTAATAGGAAATGTCATGTCGCTTAACCTATTCTATTCAAACGAGGCGTGATCTAAATCCGCCTTTGTATGTTACAGGTAGCTACCCCGACTCGTACGACAACCCGTTCCTCTACGCCTGGTTCGCGTGCCAGCTGGTGTCCTCGCTCTACACCTACACGTGGGACGTCAAGATGGATTGGGGGCTCTTCAGCTGCG
>NDFZ01003433.1:0-12104 GCA_002192655.3 Mamestra configurata
AACTCCAGCAACTTTTTCTAATTTTGACCGTAGGTACCTATTTTGCCGGAGTTTCCTCTTGCATGTGGTTCGCACTCGGTTCCAACTTCCAATTTATCCCATAAGTAAATATTTTTTCGTGGCAAATTATTATGTATAGTTTTCCCTGTCCGTCAGTTTCTCAATAGATTCCGTTTGTGAGGCCATTATCAGTAAGCTAAATTGCTGAAAATTTATCATCTCTTTATATTTGAAACAGTTATAATTAATTTAATTTTGATAATTTTAAATTTTGATGGTATTGTATTTTTCATGACATTTTGTACTATTTAAATTAATTTAATTTTGGCAATAAAAATAATAATATTCTAATATTGCTGACATTTTATTTTCTGTTCGTGCGATTTTTATAATATTCTAATATTGCTGACATTGTATTTTCTGTTTCGTGCGATTATTTGGACTATATTTCATTTTTGTCAATTTTTATTTGCCGACATTGTATTTTATAAGATTTTGTACTTTAATAATTAATTTAGTTTTGATAATATTGATATTTTGTATGCCTTTCGGCGGAACATAGAATGGACCAAACATTTGGACAAAATTAAAAAAATCATATGAATATTTATTCATTTAAAATTGGCTAGCCATAACTGTTAATACTGTACAAATGTTTAGATAATGATTTTCTATTTTCTAAGGTTAGTATTACAATTTCGTATAGGTTAGCACCACATGCCCCATAAAAGTAAAAACTAAATTGCTGCAAGTTTACATTTTACCTTAAATATTTTTTTTTAAAAGGAGTACTTAAAAAATTAAATTAAATTACAAACCTAATATAACAAAACAAAAGTACAAAAATAAAATTTAAAAAAATTGAAAGAAAAAAAAACTAGAAATAAAACAAAATACAAATTCTAAACATTGTTAATGGTAACTCTGTGGAACTTGTCAAATGAGTCAAAATGCACGTCAACCAGATCGCTGAAGCTCTTTAATAGTTTGCTAAGCCGAGGGACGATAGAGCTTGTGCCAAGTACTGTTCTACGGGGAGTGGGGTATAATGGAGTAATAGAAGCACGAGGGAGTCTAGCAGGAGCCTGAAACCGAAACCTGCCAAGTAGCTGGGGACAATCAATTTTAGACCGGAGTATTTTTATAAAGAAAAAAGGGAATCAGCGATTCTTCTGCGCTTTTCCAATGATACCACCATAAAATGAGAAAGTCTGGCTTCATAAGGCCGTTTTCTTTTGGCGATACCGCTAGCATAAGCTATATGCCACAGAAATCTTTTTTGGATTCGCTCTAATCTCAAATTATGCGTAGCATAGTGAGGTCACCAGATTGTGCTGCAGTATTCCAAGATACTGCGTACAATACTATTGTACAGCAACATCTTGATACTGCTGCGCTCGAAACTCGCAACATTCCTGATTACGAATCCCAGCATTCTAGAGGCCTTTTTAATAACACTTTCGACATGAGGTACAAATGCCAGGGCGTTATCGAAAATAACTCCCAAATCCCTTACTTGATCCTCCCTTGAACCTCCTGGATAACATTAAAGCCCACATAGTATACGCTAGCTGTTAACACTTCTTGATATTTAATGCCATTCCATTATCCCTTTTTTTTTTTGTTAAGTGTGGGAAATCATCAAATGACTTCAGACTCTTTCTGACTAAAACCCATCCATGTTTCTTCTAAAGCCCTTTGCGTTCCAGGGCCTCGGTAACTCTTTCGAACAAATTCCGCAACCCTGGATTCCACTATAATAATATTGGGTCCGTTTTACTTCTTAATCATCCTTTTAACTAGTGTTTATTATCCAAAACGAACATCCCACTGGGATGAAAAGTATCCCTTTTCTCATCCAGGTTTATACCTAAAATACTTATGTTTTCCTGCTCTTCCGTGTGCTTTAAAAAAAATAACGTAGGCATGCAGATTTACCTTCGTTTTTATAATGTACATAACTAGCGCATATCCATCCATTTCCGTTCTTGTATAGCCTTTAGCCGTCTTCCTCACGAATGTGGCTATCATATACAAAAATAATTTAACAAATCCGACTGGCTGTTCCAGAGCTTGGCGCGTCCAAACAAACAAACAAAGAAACTCTTCAGCTTTATGATCTTAGTATAGATATTAGTCTGGATGGTAAAATATATAATTAACATAATCGTTTTTGTTTATTTTACTTATGAGACGATTTATGAGCACAGCATAGTAGAGTAGAGATTTCGTTTTACACAAAAAGATTCCCATTGGGTACGTTCTGCATGGTTAGACCTGGCTTACGTAACCAGCCTAGCTCAGTGCTTCTGGGAGCACAAGTTTCCTGATTCCTGACTGATGCCAGCGTCGGGAATAGTATGGTTCCTGCCTGATACGCCAGGTGCATTGACCTGATGACAACTAGTCCTGCCCTATGCAATATGTACAAGTCGCGAAGTTCCGGCAAAAGCTTGTGTTTGTATATCAAACGAAACAAATTAATCAACGTTTATTTTTACTTACTTGATATTAAAGAGTGCGCAGATTTCCTATCCCTTTCTTCTCCATCTCTTCTTCCAGGAGTGTGGTAACAAGACAAAGAAGAAATAATAATCTTCTCCATTGTGAATTTTGGTATTGCAACTTCACGTTGCGGAAACACTGACCGACTCCTTGTCAATTAAAAAGTGCCTGTTAACGGTTGAGTTAACACAAATACTTCGACTTTAGACCGGCCAATCGTCTGATAAAATATTTTTTACCAAATGCCTATGTACCGTGATTCGACATATTTTCTAGACGAGTGTTGTCAAACAGCTGCCGTGTGTTATCTCGCGCATCAAGAACCGGTTTCCCAAACCCAGTATCTGTAACGTTCAATTTATCGCACTGTTTAGTAAATACAAATCTATTCCTTTGTAAACATTTAATCATTATTACTTGCCGAATTCTAAAGCACCGTCACCGTGACTCNTTGTGAGTTCCTTTGTAAACATTTAATCATTATTACTTGCCGAATTCTAAAGCACCGTCACCGTGACTCGACAGATTCTGCGGTCTCCTTAATCACGGTGATAAAAATTGTACTATGAAAACGAGCACATCCATCTCCCGGGCCACAGTTGTCAGAAGCGCGGCTACCACAATGATCGACTTACTCGTTCTCGCATCTTTATTATCTATAGTATTATATTTAGTATATTCTTTCACTACAAGGAAGTTCAGTTATTGGAAAAAGAAGAATGTGCCTTACGCTAAACCACTCCCCGTTTTGGGTAACTACGGAAAATTCATCTTGTTACAAGAGTATCTTGGTAAAGTGACACAAAAACTCTGTCAAAAGTTTATCGACCAACCTTATTTCGGAGCTTTCTACGGCACGGAGCCTGTTCTCGTGTTAAACAGCCCCGAGGTCGTCAAACAAGTGATGACTAAAGACTTTTACTACTTCAGCGGCAGGGAAGCAACCAACCACGCAGCAAGCGAAGTTGTCACACAGAACCTGTTCTTCAGTGGCGGTGATAGATGGAAAGTGGTCCGACAAAATCTAACTCCACTTTTCACTTCCTTAAAGATGAAGAACATGTACCATTTGATAGAAAAGTGTGGCATCGCCTTCGAAGATATGCTCGACTATGAAGTTCGCATGTCTAACGTCATGGAAGTCAGACACATGAGTGCAAGATACACGATGGACTGCATATGCTCCTGCGCTTTTGGAGTGGAGTCCAACACCATGACACCAGACACTAATAACCCTTTCTTATTAATAGCTGAAGATCTATTCAACTTTGATAATGTTCGAGGTTTTAAACTCATAGCCAGGTCCATCTGGCCTTCCATATTCTACCGCTTGGGATTTAAGATTTTCCCTTCATCGATCGACGGATTCTTTTCCAAATTGCTGAAAGAAGTTTTCCAAAGCCGTGACTACAAGCCGTCACCCAGAAACGACTTCGTGGACCTAGTCCTTACTTTAAAACAAGAGGATTATATTACTGCAGACAGTTTAAGCAACGCAAAAACTGGCGAAAACAAGAAGATACAGCTGAAGGTGGACGATGACTTGTTGACGGCACAATGTATCGTGTTCTTTGCGGCGGGTTTGGATACATCAGCCACTACTATGACTCTAACTTTGTTTGAGCTCGCGAAGCACCCGGAGGAGCTGCAACGTGCAGCTCAAGAGGTGGACGAGTTCTTGCAACGTCACGGGAACAAACTGAACTATGAGTGCGTGAATGAGATGCCTTACTTGGAAGCCTGCATGTACGAGACTCTTCGCAAATACCCAGTTCTGGGTAATCTTGCACGAGAGGTTATGGACGACTACGTACTGCCTACGGGCCTCAAACTAGACGTGGGTGTCCGCGTCCATATTCCAGTATACCACTTGCACCACAATCCTGAATTCTTCCCGGAGCCATTGAAGTACAAACCAGAACGGTTTCTGCCTGAAAACAAAGACGATGTCGTACCATACTCATTTTTACCATTCGGAACTGGACCCAGGCTATGTATAGGTAACTATCTATAATTAAAATACAATATCAATTTTGCTCATCACTCATCCATCTTGCGCTTGTTTTACTTGAAGTGACACCATGTAAATATGCAAATAAGTTGCCTTTCTCTGCGACTTGCCAAGGATGGCTCAGAGATCCTCTGGCTAACAATCGAATGATTCCTACAAATATACTGATGATGGCCACCTTTTGTTAAGAGGCAGCACTTTTAGATCGTACAGTTAGAATCTCTTTTGAGATATTCTCAGAGTATTTTCAAAGAGATCAATGGTCAGGAGGCTACTAAAACATTATATGTAGTTTTGGACAAAAAAACGACTGTGTTCTATGGTTCTATTGGTATCTCTTACGAGTTAATTATAATGTTATTTTATTATTTATTGGCCGATGCAGAGTGTCGTGGGGGCTACTATTTTGTAACTTTAGTTTTCATAAAGTGATCACTACGGTTTAAATTAACTTTGAATTTTGTTATTTCAGGAATGCGTTTTGCAAAGATGCAAACTTTGACTGGTCTTATCGCGGTCCTGAAGAAGTACAAAGTGGAGCTTGCTGAGGGTATGCCGGAGACATTGGAATTCGATCCGAGGACCATCGCTATTCAGCCAACGAAGGGTATCATGCTGAAGCTCACTGAACGTAAAGGCTGGGAGGGAAGAAGATTTGTGCGAGGTGCAAAGTAAAGCTGTAAACAGTGGTTCATCGCCCATACGTTTGATTGTAACTAAGAAAAAATACACAATGCAATATAGTCACTTGAGTTTTTATATGTTCTTGAAGAAATTTACTGGATTTTTTTATTTTTATTGTGCCTAACATTGTAAAAGTGATAAAATTATTATTAGTTTAACCATGAAAATTATAAAAGAAATGAATATTGGATTGTTTGTTTAATTATTTGGATTTTTTCGGCATCTTATTTCTGACCGGAAAATTATGTAAATGACACGCATTATGAAAAATTCGCATATTAGACACTATATTTAATGGCATTTGGCCAGTCACCGAAGACAGATTAAACGCGTTGTTAGGTCGCAATAAATTGCACTATCCTGAATTTTGGAATGTTGCTGGGATGCAATAATGGAGAATCCAGCGGTGAGGTGTTGCCACATAAATTGAAATATAACAGCTATAGTGATTACATAGCTATTATACATAATGCCGGAACATAACGACATCAGTTACTACTAGCGCCATGTAGTTTTGAGTAGCAGAACTAGTAGAGTCAAGACCCTTCTAGATTCTTCTATGCTAGAAAATTTTAGGGTTTTCGACATCTGGTCAGTCGGGACCGGTATTTAGGCGAACTTTCCAGATGTTTCGATTGTAGAAGGTTCTGGAATTAACTGACCTGTATAAAGACCGCTTAGCCCGCGACCGAGTTAGTATTGGATTGGAATACAAGCGAATACTTCGGAAGCGATCTCTAAGTGCGATTAAAGTGATCAGTAGTGAAGTTGTGTTTTATAATATTTTTTTTTTTGGACAACTCTCACACGGTCATCCGATCCAAAACTAGGCAGAGCCTGTGTTATGGCAACCATACAACTGATAAACATACTTATATATTTCTAAATACATACATATTATAGACAATTTACACCCAGACACAGAACAAATGATCATGCTCATCACACAAAGATTTGTCCTGGGTGTGAATCGAACCCACAACCTCCGGTTTAGCAGTCAGGTTCACTAACCACTCGACCAACAGGCCTGTCAAATTTATTTGGAAGTCGGTTGTATTTTATTTGTAAAAAAGTTTTTTTTTAATTTTTGCCAGCTCTATTTATTTGACCACAATCTCACCTGACAGAAGCGATGATGACGTCGACCATGAAACAGGCTTGCCTAGAAGAACTATCCTCCAAACTGGAATACTACCAAAATATTTGTAATATTTAAGATTGATAAATGTATACGTTTTTATTAATTTGTACTCGATTTCATTATACATGAAAATAACCATTTTCTACTGAACTATCTATCCTTCATATCCTTTTCAAAAATCCTGCAATTCACAAGGCTCCAATTTTTAAATTACTATTTCGATTTTTGGGAGAAATGCCTCAAATTTGAAGTGCTGTACCTCAATACCTATTAAACCTTTAGAGCTACGGTTGCGCTGAAATTGCAGTAAATGTCAAATTTAACCTTTTGAACGCCAGAGCATAAACGCCCCGGCCGGCATGTTCCCGACGCCAAGCCACAAATTCGCCGTACTTTTTGTGACATATTTGTGAGGTTTGGCGAACAGGGCACGCGCTGGCTTATCATGTAAACGTGACAATGGCCTTCAAAAGGTTAAATATTTATGGATTAACTTTTTACGCAGAATTCGCCGTTTAGAAGTTATAAGCCAAAATCTTATTAAATCAGGCTTCTTCTGGGTAAGCTCGCTCCATCGCCGACTTTGTCTCTGTCATCTATGACCTACACTAGAGTCAAGAGCAAACCCATAATAAATTTTAAAAAAATCTGATAAATGTGTATTTTATTTCCTAAAAAGTTATGTTATTCAATCTTGCGTATTGTGTTCAAGAAAGTGCTTGAAAAGCTCAATGAAATGCTAAACCATTTTAGATAAATACATCACAAAATGACGTTATATAAATGACGCCGGTGTTTTAAATATTGTTCTTGCATGGGAAGAGGCACAAGATCCCAAAGATATCTTTTCGGATCCGTTCAAGGCAATTGATTGCATAAATATTACACGAACCATTTCGTGCTACTTTCGACCCCTAATAGAACTCGGTACCTTTTTAATTAACCTACATTCATGAAGTTTGGCACACTTGTTAAAGCCCCTTAGCTTTTGTTGAATCCAAAATGTAGCTCAAGCAGTTATTGATATTATTCTTTTTATTTATTTTCCTTACATACTAATTTACATTTTTAAATATTTCTTAAAAAACACACACATTAANATAAATGTAGCTCAAGCAGTTATTGATATTATTCTCTTTATTTATTTTCCTTACATACTAATTTACATTTTTAAATATTTCTTAAAAAACACACACATTAAAAAAAAATTGTATAAATATATAAATGGCTATGAGCAATATCATGCAACACAGATGCCTCCAAAAACTTACGTCTAGATTCTAAGGTAACCAGCTTATATTTCCTTAATAATTCGGAATACGGTAGGAAGATCCTATGACACCTATAATGCATGCTACGTAGAAACTT
This sequence comes from Mamestra configurata, assembly GCA_002192655.3. NCBI lineage: Eukaryota > Metazoa > Arthropoda > Insecta > Lepidoptera > Noctuidae > Mamestra > Mamestra configurata. Next base: position 7,710 of record NDFZ01003433.1, read on the forward strand.
ACGCTGGACTTTCTAGATGTCATCTATATATATATTTCTTATAGAACGGGTTCCATATTGGCACTGCATATTCTAGCTGTGATTGGAAAAGCATCTTGTATAAGTAAGTGGAAACTCGCTTGAACTCAGTGGATAATCTCATGACAAATCCATACATTTTAAATGAGTTATTAACAATTTTTTAAACGTGTTGATTTAATGGAACTAATTTTAAAGTAACTATTTTTTATAAGCATAATATACATTGAATATAAAATCGTTTGATATGCCACTCAAAAGACATAAAACCTATTAAGTCTAATATGATAAAACGCCTAGTAAAAACACAAAGCAAAATTTCATATAAACACATTATAACTTTGTCTAATTATTGATAAGTTGTAAAATGTTGGCAACATGCAGCAAACAAGCATACACCATGCATCCAGCATGCAAACAAGCACACAGCATGCAAGCAAACACGCAGCATGAAAGCAAGCACGCAGCATGCAAGCAAGCACGCAGCATGCAAGCAAGCACGCAGCATGCAAGCAAGCACGTAGCATGCAAGCAAGCACGCAGCATGCAAGCAAGCACGCAGCATGCAAGCAAGCATGCAACTGCAACCTGCAGCAGGCATGGTTACTGTCAAGGCTCCGGCGCTGCGGGGCTCCGGCAATCCCACGCGAGTTTATCGTCGCAGATGTGTTTCATGCTCACCACCGCAGCTTCGGCTTGCTGGCCGGCTGGCGGTAATACATATTTTAAACGATAGACCTAATGATTGTCGATTAAATAAACGTTATATACAATACCGGTATACGAAATAAGGTTTAGAGTATATAAATGTTTTATGTAAAGAAATTATATCAACCGTTGATATATCTCACGTTTATTACATCATGTGAACTTTATTGAAATGAAAATATACCAAATAACTTTATATGATATGAAACGCACCCGATTTTGTTAGGTAACACTACTAGCGCCTTTCAAAGTTATAAGAGCTAAAATGTATGCTTTCTTCTTCGCAGGAGAATAAGTTCAAATATGAAAGGTCTTTTTATCGTTTTTATAGGTTCTTACGAATAATTTATAAAACTTAGACAACTGATAATAACACAAACTGCTCCTGGCAGCGCCGGCTCAGCGGTCTGACATCCATCTTTGCGAACAATTGTAATATTTGTGTTATACGAGAGAAATACATACTCCTTATATTTCGAAACACACACTCGAAGCACACGGCACGGGGTGCGCGGGGCGGGCACACGATAGGAGTGTGCGTGAAAACGCGAGGGGGCACGTGTTGAAAGATGAATAATAAATATAGTTTCTTTATAAAAAGTTATGATATCCCATCAAAAAGATAAATGTGAAAATGGGAGCCGAGTTCAATGTTAATAATATGCGTGATGCGCAATTTCTGTAGATAATCCTGAAATAAGATAAATTAAAGCTAAAGATTTGACTTGGCTAGTTTTCACCAGCAAATCAAATTTTTAGAAGAGTAAGATATGTTGACCTTTCAATACAAAAAACTGACTTGCCCACGTCCTTTCTCACCAGTCAAAAAGTTGTTAGGGGGTATGCGCAGCATCAATACTCGACAGAGATCTTCTTTGGAGCATATTCCATGTGTGCTCAATTGGGTTAAGGTCTGGCGATTGATCACGGCAGAACGTTGATGCGAGCATCGGCAAGAGTGCGTGTTTCGACTCTAGCCGTGTGTGGACGTGCATTGTCGTGCTTTGGTCGAAACGAATCACCCATTCGGTTTCGAAAAGCTGTGGTGGAGCTGTGGTGCTTCGTTGCCAACATCATGGCGGTCATGGTACGCTTCCGTCGAGCAGTATTTTGGATGTACCGGTCCAGTCTGCGAGTGGTGATGCAAGATCGTCCTCCGTGTCGCTTGGCCACGCTGCCCATGATGCGATAGCTTGTCCAGAGGCGGCTTGTGCCGCTCTGTGTAGTGCTAAGAGCGACAGCCACAGTAAGTTGCCTGGAACCAGCTTGCAACATTCCGATAGCTCTCATTATCTCTTCTCGTGTCAAATGATGTCGTCGCTCCATATCGATACAAGTTTTTTCAGTTTCGTTGCAGAAATTATAATGGTTTTGTGAAAACGCTATTACACAATTTTATAGGAATCCTCATTGACAGCTGATTTTGTTTTTTTTAAGCATAATTTATAGAAAATTCCTTAATCAAATAGTCACTAAAAAGAATCAATAACGATCCAAAAAAGTTAAAATAATAATTAATCCTCAATTGCGGCGATACTCTAAAACGTACTTGATCCCTAGACACTTTTGGTGTATGTACTTGCAAGATCATTTCGAGCAAAATCACAAGAGTTATAGAGATTATAAAAAAATCGTTTTGTAAACAATAAATAATATAATCCATCCAAATTCAAAAGTTTCCAATATATCCGTGTTAGACAAAATAGTTTACGATTTCACGCGATATTTTACAATCTTACGGCGTTTGCCATTTTCCGGTGACATGACTATCACGTGTGGATACGTTCCATTTGAACAATAATCTAACCAAAAGACATTGGAAACTTTCTAACCCGCTTTTCGAAAAGTCGCGGACAACAATAAAATCTATATAAGTTGTTAACATACTGTACCTGCTTTAACACTGTGAAGTTTTTTTCCTCTCACTTATGGGAATGCTGAGTAAATGAGGTATAATATTTTAGTTTATTTTCGTTATACTTCACAAAATGTTAAAAGTTACGTTCAAATGAATAACCTATTAAAATATGATATTAATTGTATACTAATTTAGTCTTTAGCTATCCAGGATGTCGACATATCCAGAAGAATAGCGAACCGGTAAGAGCGGGGTATATTTCAGGGCGATAGTTTGAGTCCGCTTTGATTTAACCTAGCCTTGGATCCTCTTAGCACACTGCTAGAGAATTCAGGGCTAGGCTATCGGTTGAAGATAGGTTATATCTCACCTCCTTTACAAGGATGATTTGGAAGATCTCAAATACTCAAATGGACTCAAACTGAACTTGACGCCCTGGATAGGCGGGTCCGTACACTGCTTACTGCAAATCGAATGCATCACCCACGGTCGTCGGTATTGAGACTGTTTATCCCGCGAAAGTGACAGGACTATTTTGCCAATAAGCCTAATATCGTGGTGGTGGACCGAATCGAGAGGCGTGCAATGATTGTAGACATAACCGTTGCGCATGACGATAACCTCGTGAAAGCCGAGAAAGATAAGCAAATCAAAACTCTTGACTTGGAGATTGTCGTGTCGACATGTGGAATGTGAATTCAGCAATCATTGAATATATCCCATATACCATAAGAATCTACCTTTCCGAATGGACAGTAGAGTCACTTTATTACTGTAATATTATTATTTTTACTGATCTGTAAACGATGACGTTCAAAAGTGCCGTTTAATGGCCTAATTGAAATAAACGTTTTGACTTTGACTTTGACATTGTACCGATTATCGATAGTCGTATCAGCCAATGGCTTAATAGCCACGAGTTTCGACCAACATCTTAGGAGGCTCTCGTTAGGCAGCTAGATCAAGGGCTTGATTCAGAAAGCGGTATTTATTTATTATATATAAGAACAGGACAATCAAACATAAAATAAGTGTACAATGGGCGGTCTTATCGCACAAGGCAATCTCTTCCAGACAACCTTTGGTACTTCTTCTGGGCACGGCTCGCATTGTTGGGAGGTTCCTCTCTCTGGAGCCCTGACTGCCGGTAGCTTGGACCCTTTTCCCGATACTATTTTTACTTCTATTTTTTATTATAATTTAGAAATATTGAAATGTTTCAAAATAGAATGTATGTGTTTGTTTAATGAATAAACGATATATGATTTAGGCCCGGTCACAATAACCAAAAAAAATAGTTTTGCTTCCTGCCGTACAGGTACACTAACTGTTTAAGAGGTTATCCATTAATTACGGGATATGATATTATTTTTATATGTATTTCCAACAGTTCCATGAATAAATTAATGAAAGCTAATCATAAAACTAATACAGAACAAAACAGAAGACAGAATTAAGTCCCTTTGATAAACAAAAATATACTCAACTTAAACGTGTCATATCTCAATACTCCCATGAGGCACAACAATGTGCTTTATGCTAGCATAACTGGATATCTAAACTTTTAAAATAATGTATGATTCATCTTTGTCCGCCGTGGGTAAATTTTCTATGGTATGGTTTTTTCTTTTTTTTTTAAGAATGGGAAATCATCAAATGACTTCTTCCGCTCTGGGTGGAGCGGAAGGGCGTGTCAGACTCTTACTGACTAAAACCCATCCGTGTTCCTTCTAAAGCCCTTTGCGTTCCAGGGCCGCGGTGACTCTTTCGAACAAATTCCGCAACCCTGGCAGGCTCTGGCCCTAGCGGGC
>NDFZ01003433.1:12693-28256 GCA_002192655.3 Mamestra configurata
AAAATTGTGTACATTAAGAAGCCACAGCCTCGCATTCCATGATGACGTGAACTTTTGATTTCTCGGCGCCAAAGCAGCCTCTGCAGAGTGGGGAAAATGCGAAACTATCCATAATAATAAAAATAACGTCTGTACTTCGACTTTAGACTTGCCAATCGTTATATAACTTTTATCTAAAGCCTTTAAATCATGATTTGACATATTTTCTTGACGAGTACTGGCAGGCAGCTGCAGTATGCTATCTTCAGATTAAAATAATCTAATGAATTAAGAAACGGTTTCCCTAAACAAGTATCATATTGTTCAATTTACCATAACGTTTTATGAAAACAATCTGTTCTTGTCAATTCGTTTGTAAACATTTTAATCTTGCTTAGCACATTCTAGAGCATCGTAACCGTGACTCAACAGATCCCGCGGTTTGTCAACTCACGCTGATAAGAGTAATCATCATAAAAACGGACATTTCTTTTTCGCGGCTCACAGTTGTCTAAGGCCCAGTTACCATAATGATCGGCTTACTCGTTCTCGCGACATTATTAACTATAGTAGTTTATTTACTATACTCTTTAACAACAACGAAGTTCGGTTACTGGGAAAAGAAGAATGTACCTTACGTTAAACCACTGCCCCTTTTGGGGAACTATGGAAAATACATCTTGCTACGAGAGTACCCTGGCAAGGTGATTCAAAAACTCTGTCAAAAGTTTATCGACCAACCTTATTTCGGAGCTTTCTTCGGCACGGAGCCTGTTCTCGTATTAAATAGCCCCGAGGTCATCAAGCAAGTGATGACTAAAGATTTTTACTACTTCAGCGGCAGGGAATCAACCAACTACTCCGATGGTGAAGTTGTTACTCAGAACTTGTTCTTCAGTGGCGGTGACAAATGGAAAGTAGTCCGACAAAATCTTACTCCACTCTTTTCATCCGCAAAGATGAAGAACATGTACTATTTGATTGAAAAGTGTGGCATTGTCTTTGAAGATATGCTCGACTATGAAGTTAGCATGTCTAAAGTCATGGAAATAAGACACATTTGTGCGAGATACACGATGGACTGCATTTGCTCCTGCGCTTTTGGAGTGGAGTCTAACACAATGGCACCAAACGCCAATAACCCTTTCGTATTAATGGCAGAACAATTATTCGACACATCAAATTTTCGAGGTTTCAAACTCATAGCCAGGTCAATCTGGCCTGCCATTTTCTACCGCTTGGGATTTCAGGTTTTCCCTACATCGATCGACCAATTCTTTTCCAATTTGCTGAAAGGAGTCTTTGACAGCCGTGGCTACAAGCCATCACCGAGGAACGACTTTGTTGACCTAGTCCTAACTTTAAAGAACGATGATTATATAACTGCAGACAGTTTAAGCAACGCAAAAACTGGCGAAAACAAGAAGATACAACTGAAGGTGGACGATGATTTGTTGACGGCACAATGTATTGTGTTCTTTGCGGCAGGCTTTGATACGTCAGCCACTACCATGAGTCTTACTTTGTTTGAGCTCGCTAAGCATCCGGAGGTGCAGGAACGTGCAGCTCAAGAGGTGGACGAGTTCTTGCAACGTCACGGGAACAAACTGAACTATGAGTGCGTGAATGAGATGCCTTACTTGGAAGCCTGCATGTACGAAACTCTTCGCAAATACCCCGTTCTGGGTAATCTTGCACGAGAGGTTATGGACGACTACGTGCTGCCTACGGGCCTCAAACTAGACGTTGGTGTCCGCGTCCATATTCCGGTATACCACTTGCACCACAATCCTGAGTTCTTCCCGGAGCCATTGAGGTACAAACCAGAACGGTTTCTGCCTGAAAACAAAGACGATATCATACCATACTCATTTTTACCGTTCGGAACTGGACCCAGGCTGTGTATAGGTAAATATAATTTGAATACGATATCAATATTGCTTACCATACCCATCCAACCCGCTTCAGTTTCAGTCGATCAGTCCATTTTAGTTGGAACTGCACACATTCTGCCATACAAACACTCGTTTGAGACTCGTGGTTTAATTTTGTACGAGACAGAACCCTTTGACTTACCCAGTTAGGATAATTTAAAAATATCTCCGTGTATTTTCAAAAGTAGGTAGGTACATAATTAATGAACTGGGGACATAAAATCGACTATGTGTTCAGCATAAATCTATTAAAAGTCTATTTTAATGCCGCTTTAAATTTTTGATTGGCCGATTCACCCTTAAGTATAGTAATATTACAACACAGTGTTGTGTGTGTTTTGGGGGCTGCAATTTTGTAACTTTGTCTTTCCAAAGGTGTTGATTAAGTTTTCAAGTAACTTTGAATTTTGTTCATTTTCAGGTATGCGTTTTGCAAAGATGCAAACTTTGTCTGGTCTGATCACGTTCCTGAAGAAATACAAAGTAGAACTTGCAGAAGGTATGCCGGAGACTTTGGAATTTGATGCGAGGACCGTCACTATACAGCCCAAGGGCCAGGGCATTATGCTAAAGCTCACTGAACGCAAAGGCTGGGAGGAAAGGAGACTTGTGCGAGGAGGAAAGTAAATTTGTAAACAAAGGTTTTGCGCCCATACATTTGAGATTAAGTTCGTGGAAAAAATTACACACCACTTCTTAAGTTTTTTATATGGTAGTTTACTTAAATTAAAGAAATTGATTGGAATTGTTTCTTTTTATCATGCACAGTCAGTTACCATAAATAGCTGACCCACCAAATAGCTGACTTTTAATATGCTAGTTATGGTACACCATAACTAGCATATTAAAAGTGATAATATTATAATAAGAATTAAAAACCATGAACATTATTTATTTAAAGACAAAAGGCCATCATCAGCCAATTCTAGGTTCATTGCGACTGCCGAGCTATCGTGGGTATGCGGGCGAGGAGAATTAAAACCACGTGTTAAGGATGATTAACGATGCACGATTATTATTTTAACAAAATACCAACACAATTACAATCAGCACTTCCTAATCAATCGAAATATAACGACGCTCCACCGAACACGTCTTGCTTGGGTGTCCTGCAAAAGAGCCCGGGGTTGCGTCAGAGTGAAGAAACGTCAACCCACGCTTGTCAAAATGTCCGCTGTCATTCTTGACGTTTTCTTGACACTCTCAAAACGTCGAAGCGCCGTCATATTTAACAGTTTATTTACACACATTTGTATTTTGTTTTTATATTCATATGTTATGTAAATAGTTTTAAGTTACTTCTGCACCTTTTTTGTAGTTTACAAAAATAAAAAAAATATAAGGAATAGCTAGGAAGAAGTTAATTTCTATATTCGAAAGTTAAAAATTACGCACCATACACTGGAACCTGCGGTAAAATAGGTACTCTCATCAACGTACCTATATATGAGTGGTAACATTATAATTGGCTAGCTTTTGCACACGGCTTCGCTCGCATCATAGATTTTCGTAGAAAAAAAAAGTGGTCTTTATCCGTTTCCATCTTATCCCCATCTATTTTTGTACCATTCTTGGTTAAATTCACTAAAATCGATTCAACGGTTTAGGCGTAAAAGCGTCACAAAAACACTCACTCTCACTCATTTGCATTTATTATAATTAGGGTTAAGGTCGTAATACTAGGCAATATGGTCAAAAGACTATAGCCTTCTCTTCGGGGTAAACTAAAAAGAAAAGCTAACTATGTACTATTTGACAGCATTTAAATGCCTCATATCAAATCCAGTTCGTTACTAAAATGAAGCACACCTATGTATGTCGTGCACACTGAGCTATTTAGTATTAGTGATTTACGTGTAATTTCAAATAAGTTTCGCGCTAAAGTAATTTTTTTTTAGTGTTGTTCATCAATGGAACCTTCTGGTATGTTTGATTTTTTTTTTGGTAGCAAAGACAAATTGAGGTTTATTATTAAATATAAGGAAAATTGACAAACATTAGATAAGGTTCTAAGCCGAATTAAACTACAGTTGGAGTCTGAAAATAATCCTTACTGAATCTTAGAATTAATATATTTTTTCTGCTAGTTCTGTAGATTAATTTTTAGTACCTGACTTACAGAAAACAATGTCATCCGAATTTGTCATTTTTATTCAAATTATTTATTTCGTTTTAGGAACGTTTTCTATACATTATTTATCACAAGACGTGAACTTTTAGAGAAAATGCAAAGAAATGCATGAAGATTTCGATGCTTAACGGTTCTACAATAAATCAGTGTTATAATTTATATTTTTAACACGATATTATTCAACATTATCCATAATTTCTCGTTTCTCAACAATTTCAGTGGTTATAATACTATTCAGAACTAATTAGTGCTTTTTTAAATAAAAAAATACTTCAGTGTTTTTTTACCGACTTTAAAAAAAAGAGGAGGTCTTCAATTCGGTTGTATTTTTTAATGTTTGTTACCTGATAACTCCGCCAATTATGAACCGATTTGAAAAATTCTTCTTTTTCATGTGAACGGATATATACGTTCCGATTGGTCCCATAGAAATTTAGAATAGCTGGAGTAAATACAAAATATATCATTCAAGTAAGTAGACGAAAATGTGTGTTTTGCTTTTCTGTGACTTTCCAGTGGTTTTGTCAGGGGTACCACTAAAAGTGAAAAAATTGTTTACACAAAAAATACAACCGACTTCCAAAAAAAAAAACACTCGAACAATAAAATAACTTTAATTTTGGAAGTCGGTGTTAAAATACGAAGAAACAAATAAAACACCGACTTCCGAAATTTCTAGTAGTAATTATTTTATACTTTGTAGTGTTTTTTTTTATTGGAAGTCCAACTGACTTCCAATAAAAAAAATTAAATTTTTTTAAATAATAAAAAAAATATTTTTCACATGTTGATGAAAACATTCCATCCACTTTAGAAGGTCCAACAGCTTTAGTTTATTTGATGGCACTTATTTATTTTTTTATATAACTTAGGAGAACCAACAGCTATAACAGATGGATAACAATGGTATATGAGACATAGAGTCAATTACAGGTTCTTACGGGTAAAAACAGAAAAAGTAGTAGAAAACTAAGAATTACTAACAAGGTAACAATAAGCACTATTCGCTTTTAAAAAAGGCATCGTTCAGCCGAGTATGAGGGTCTTCTGCCCCACTATGCGCTGGTGCGTCATTTCAAAATAACTTTGATGAATAAGAGGCACAAAATGCCAGAGATATCATCTGCTACCTATCCAAAGCATTTGAGCACTACCGATTCCGTGGTTTAGACTCCGTTGGAATCCGTGGTTTCGACCGTGTAATAAATGTATTTTTCCCAAGGAAACATAATAAGTCTAAGGCGTTTGATTGCATACATCACGAAAAATGATTCCTGATATTTAAACATAGCGGGTTAGGCAAAACAGCGCAAGTAATGCTTAACTATTGTTTCTATTTTTTCGGAAAAGATCCCATGCATGCTGTGGAGTGTCTCTTTACAGGATTCATCGGATCTTATTATAAGTAGGTACTTTTAATGATCAGTCAACTGGATGCAAAGGTCAATGAACATTTCAGCCTCTTGAAATTATTCCAGTTCTGTCCCATGAAAGTAAATCGAGTGAAACTAAAAAGGCGGCATTTCATTGGTAATCTCCTAAATCTAAAAATGAAATAAATTAAAAATAATCATAAATCTAATCATGAGTAAGTATCTAATCTTTAAAATCTGTTTTTGTCGGTTAGTTGTTAAAATTGACTTTTATGTTTTTTTACGAAAGTGACCCGCAGTTGACGACAACGCGGATACTGAAATGAACGCCCTTCTAGTTCTTGCGTCCTTATTATGTGTTATCCTTTCTTTATTATATTTAATAACTACCAGAAAGTTCAGTTACTGGAAAAACAAGAATGTGCCCCATGTTAAACCATTGCCCCTTCTGGGCAACTACGGAAGATATATTTTGCAACGAGAGTATCCTGGCCAGGTGATACAAAAACTATGTCAAAAGTTCATCGATCAACCTTATTTTGGAGCTTTCTACGGCACGGAGCCTGTCCTCATAGTGCAGAGCCCTGAGATCATCAAACATGTGTTGACTAAAGACTTCTACTACGTCAATGGAAGGGAATCATCTGACTACGCAGCTAGTGAAGCTGCCACCCAGAATCTATTCTTCAGTGCCGGCGAGAGATGGAAAATAGTTCGACAGAATGTAACCCCCCTGTTTTCATCCGCAAAGATGCGAAGCATGTACCATTTGATCGAAAAGTGTAATTATAGCTTGAAAGATATGCTTGACTATGAAATTGGCATGACTAACATCATCGACGTGAGACGGACTTGTGAGAGGTACACGATGGACTGTATAGGATCATGCGTTTTCGGAGTGGAGGCCAACACCATGTCACCAGATCTTAACAACCCCTTCAGATTCATTGCAAGCGAAATATTTGAGGCTTCAAACTATCGTGGTTTCAAAATCACTTTCAGAGCTCTATGGCCTGCCATTTTCTACCGAGTGGGACTCCAACTTTTCCCTTCAACGATTGACCAATTTTTTTCAAAATTGCTGAAAGGAGTTTTCAAAAGCCGAGACTACAAATCATCATCGAGAAATGACTTTGTGGACCTGGTCTTGAATTTCAATAAAGAGGATTACTTAACTGGGGATAGTATAAGCAACGCAAAGACTGGTGCTGATAAGAAGACAAAGTTGAAGGTGGATGATGAATTGTTAGTGGGACTGTGCGTTGAGTTCTTCGCGGCTGGTTTCGAGACATCAGCGACAACAATGAGCTTCACTTTGTATGAACTAGCAAAGCACCAGGAGGTGCAGCAACGAGCAGCCGAGGAGGTGGACGAGTTCCTGCGGCGTCACGGGAACAAGCTAAACTACGAGTGTGTGCATGAACTACCTTACTTGGACGCTTGTATGCACGAGACCCTTCGCAAATACCCTGTTCTGGGTAACCTCACCCGAGAGGTAATGGATGACTACGTCCTCTCTACTGGTCTGAAACTAGACGTGGGTGTCCGCGTCCATATACCCGTCTACCACATCCATCACAATCCTGCATTCTTCCCGGAACCACTAAAGTATAAGCCAGAACGGTTCCTGCCTGAAAATAAAGACGATATCAAACCTTACACATACCTAGCGTTCGGAGGGGGTCATAGACTATGCATAGGTATTTATATATTATACGAACAAATTAATTTAACTCCTGCTTCTGCCAGGTCTGGTGTACTAACAAACTAAATCGTTTTTCAGGGATGCGTTTTGCGAAGATGCAAATTATGTCTGGCCTTATCACCTTCCTCAAGAAGTATAGAGTGGAACTATCTGATGGCATGCCAGAGACCATTACGTTTGACGCAAGAACCATACTTATACAGCCTGAGGATCAGGGTATCATGCTTAAAATGATTGAACGCGAAGGCTGGGAAGGGAGGACATTCGTCCGAACGGAAAACTAAATGTATGCATTTAATGTATAAAAAATTAAACGCGTTGAACTATGATTTCTTTGCCGAACTCTTTGGTCAAACATGTTCCATTCCAACTAATTTATGGTCATTGTATTTTTTCATAACTCAATCAATCAATCTATCATCATTTAAATCAACTATAATTTAAATAAGTAATTTACATTCCAATGATGTATACAGAATTGAATGATTTGATAATTTTCTTTATTATTATTCCTTGTATGTATAATTATAATTTCAGTGAGTTATAAATATGTTGTATAAGCCGTTTTTTAGTGCATGTGGTGTTAACCTGTAATTAGTTGTTGCACTTGAATATGTTACTCTAGTTATTAAATCGGAAATGTATTTAGTGTAAACAATTGTTGGTTAACCTAAATAAATAAATAAATAAACTCATCACTGTAGCATTAATGTAAATTCAGCCAATGTCTTCAATGAATATGCGGCACTGGTACTTACATGTACAGTGGCAGAATTAATCCAGGAGGTAATTATAAATCTTATAAAATTGGTGAACCCGTACTGTTCTTCGATAAATGCTTATCTGTGGATGTATAGCCAATTAATGCAAAGATCAATACGTGGATTAACCACGGAAAACTTGACGCCGAGTCCTTTCGTAAATCACCAGGCCTGGTGAAAAACCAAATAGATCAGAGGCACATTCACTATGCAATAAACATAATAATAATAACAATAATCTGTCCCGCAAGACGAGAACCTCGTGAAAGCCGAGAAAGATAAACAAATCAAATATCTTGACTTGGCTCGCGAGGTTGTTGACATGTGGGATGTAAACTCGGCAATCATTGTACCGATAGTCGTGTCAGCCAACGGCTTAATAACCACGAGCCTCGACCAACACCCCAGGAAGCTCTCGTTAGGCAGCTGGATCAAGGGCTTGATTCAGAAAGCAGTACTTCTGGACACGGCTCGCATTGTTAGGAGGTTCCTCTCTCTGGAGCCCTGACCGCCGGTAGCTTGGACCTTGTTCCCGATACCGGTGGGCTACAATTTTTTATATTTTTAAATGCTTTTTTTTAGTTTTTGTATTTTGTAGTGAATATTTAAAAATGTATAAAGTAAGTATACAAAATGAATAAACGAAATAACAATAAGATAAAAATATGATAAAAAATTTACAAGTTCATTATGCAATAAATAAATAATGAGATAACAATTATAATTAAATCAATGTTATGTCATGACTTTTGGTCGAATGTGGCGCCCATTGCACTTCTTATGCACTTTAGAAAACGATCCAATTGCAAGAACTGATGCCATGAAAGACTTGAGTCATATTCGACCAGAAACTTACTTTTTTTTACAACCACAAAATCCACCGTCAAAAAGTATTTTAAACATCTAGGCTTNTCTATGGAGAAGAACGTGCAAGAAACACCATGGACACTCTTTTAAATCATTTTATGTTTACACAAATCCTGGTTACATTAACCTTGTTGCTTCTATATATGAGAACAATGTAAAGAAAGAAAAAAAACAATTTATAGTATCAAATATTAAAATGAGGCAGTGGCAACTAAGGGATGACCAGTCTCCACTGACGGCACCCGTTCACGAACATGACGCGTGCATCAGCACCATTCAGTTCATCCATTTTGATGCCCCTGCTATTTCATGTCAAACAAGGACACTATCTATTAACATAATGCTCCATGGTCATTACATTTCAATAAGTCAATACATGTCATTACATTACATTATGGTCACACTTTAGATTACCATCCAATTGTAAGAACTGATGCCATGAAAGACTTGGGAGTTATATTCGTCCAGAAACACACCTTTCCCAACTACATAAAATCCACCGCCAAGAAGTGTTTTAAACGTCTAGACTTTGTTTTAAGAAACTGCAGCATATTCCACAGCCCTCATGTCATCAAACTTGTTCTCGGCGCATTCGTTTGTGGCAAGCTTGAGTCAAGTGCGTGCGTATGAAACCCGTACGAAAAACAACATACATTAGCTTTAGAAAAAGTGCAAAAAGCATTCCTGAGTAATCTTTAAAAACGCCTTTATGGCTATTACCCTTTTTATCATCATCTGCCTAGCCCAACTATATTAAGGTCGGCTTCCATTCAAACCGGATTCAGCTGAATACCAATATTTTACGTAGAGCGGCTGCCTACCAGACCTCCACAACCCATTAACTGGGTAACGCGGTACTCCTTGGTAAGACTGGCGTCAGATTTTCTGGCTTCTGCCTATCCGTAACGTCCGAGCGATCCATGCGCTGGGCTGGGCTATTACGTGCGTGTGGTGTGAGGCCCACTCTGTTAAAACTTTTTGAAAATGGGTTTGGGATTTAGTGAACGTCCCCAAAGAATTGTGAAAGCTGGAATCAGATTTTACCCTTTTTATACGTCGCAGGAAGAGATATTGAGAAGCCTGATTCTGGCAATTATTACAGGATGGCGGTAGTGAGGTTATTCCATCTGTCTCTTTCTGTCAGCTGTCACTGTCGGTGTCGGGTAATGTCATTTTGATGACGAGGTGTCATTGTTTGACAAGTGAGAGTGGTGTAGACGTGCTGTCAGGCATTCTGCCAGAGAACGTGGGCGTGAGCGGATAACCTCACAACCTCCATCCATTCCCATCGCGGAAGTTCGTGATTATTGCGATTGTAAAAGTTTGTGAAATAATTAAAGAAGATCAACACTATCTGTTCGTCGTGTTATTTCCTGTTTTCTGAAGATGTACGAGAAGGAAGGCTTGCCTGAAGATAACGTTCCTGTTCTCTCTCCGTTATATAAATCACAAAACTCTTGCTGGGTTGCTTGAGTTTCCATTCCTTAGAAGCTAGACTAGACTAGAAGACTAGAGAAAATACTCATCTGAAACCTGTATGTACCGAATAATTATAGTAGTCAGAAAATCCCGGCTCCTGGTAGTTCCTACATGCCGTACAGTTGCTCACCAAATCGCCCATATTTCGAGCACTCTCTGCGCTTAATGCTCCCTTGGACAAGCACACAGAATTTGATATGTTTGCGCAAGAATGAAAGACGATACTGTCAGTATGTATGCAATGTTGTGAGGTGAATGAATGACTGTGTATCAATATAACTGTTCTATATTACTCTATCTTACTGTTCAATACTGTATATATAGTAATTGTGTTTAAATAAGGCCAGTAATAGTGTTTGAATAAGGGTAAAGATGTGTATCGGATCATTCAGTTTTCTTCAAAATTGTTGAGCTGAATGGTGCTGATGTACGCGTCATGTTCGTGAACGGGCGCCGTTAGTAGAGACCGATATTTTATACTATAAATTGTTTTTTTCTTTCTTTACAGTGTTCTCATATATAGAAGCAATAAGGTTAATGTAACCAGGATTTTTGTAAACATAAAATGATTTAAAAGAGTGGAGTTTCTTGCACGTTCTTCTCCATAGAGATCTACGCTTTGGAACGTGCAAACTGCTTCATGTTTTTGACGGACTGACTTTGACAATTCTTATTGATATTGATAATGGTTTATTTGAAATAAATGCTTTGACTTTGACTTATTGTGTTTGGTTTCGGTCGTTCTGTTTAAATAAAAAAAAAAAAAGTAACATAGTTTTAAACGTCATCAGGAAGTCAAACTCGTTGCTAGATGTAGAAAACCGGCCAAGTGCAAGTCAGACTCTCAAACGAAGGGTTCCATAATATAAACCGAAAAAAACACGTTTCTTGTATGGGCCCCTAATTTTTATTTTTCTTGTTTAAGCGGCAATAGAAATACACACTATGAAAATTTAATCTGTCTACCTATTAAGGTTCTTGAGATACAGCCCGCTGATGGACAGACTGTTACGAAATAGTGTAGGCAGGTTATTACTAAATAGGGTTCCGTTGGTTACCTTTTGGGTACGGGACCTTAAAAACAAGGAAAACAAACAAAATAACGTGTTGTTATCAGTAAAGCGCATTCATCTATACAGATAATTAGTTATTTAAATACTTACCTAATCAGTACTGTGGTCAGTTGTGCAGGTGCCAGTAATTTTACTTTCATTATTATCGACGTTTATGTAAGATTCTAGCTCCCTGCAGTTGTGGGCAACGCTATTGCCAACATGAACGCTCTTTTGGTTCTAGTGTCCTTATTGATAACAATATTTTATTTGTTATATTTAATATCTAAAAGGAAATTCGGGTATTGGAAAAAAAAAATGTGCCTTACGTAAAACCACTGCCCCTTCTGGGCAACTATGGAAGATATATTTTGCAACAAGAGTATCCTGGCCAGGTGATAAAAACTCTGTCAAAAGTTCATCGACCAACCTTATTTCGGAGCTTTCTACGGCACTGAGCCTGTCCTCATAGTGCAGAGCCCTGAGATCATCAAACATGTGTTGACTAAAGACTTCTACTACGTCAATGGAAGGGAATCATCCGATTACTCTGAAAGTGAAGTTGTCACCCAGACTTTGTTTTTCAGTGCCGGTGACAGATGGAAAATAGTCCGCCAAAATCTGACACCGCTCTTCTCTTCTTCAAAGATGAAGAACATGTATTATTTGATAGAAAAGTGTAGCATCGTCTTCGAAGATATGCTCGACTATGAAATTGGAATGTCTGACGTTATGGAAATGAGACACATCTGTGCGAGATATACCATGGACTGCATATGCTCTGCCGCCTTTGGAGTAGAGTCCAACACTATGGTACCAGGAGATAATAACCCCTTCAACTTCATGGCAAACGAAATATTCGAGGCTTCAAACTATCGTGGTTTCAAACTCATTTTTAGGGCCATATGGCCTGCTATTTTCTATCGCATGGGACTTCGAGTTTTTCCTCAAACAATTGACGAATTCTTTTCGAAATTGTTGAAAGAAGTGTTTCAAAGCCGAGGTTACAAGCCATCGCCACGAATGACTTTGTGGACCTTATCCTTAATTTGAAGAACGAGGATTATATAACTGGGGACAGTATAAGCAACGCAAAGACTGGTGCTGAGAAGAAGGTGCAACTGAAGGTTGATGATGAATTATTGGTGGCGCAGTGTGTCCAGTTCTTTGGAGCGGGGTTTGAGACGTCGGCATCTACTATGGGTTTCACATTATTTGAGCTTGCAAAGAACCAGGATGTGCAGCAACGAGCAGCCGAGGAGGTGGACGAGTTCCTGAAACGTCACGGGAACAAACTAAACTATGACTGTGTGCATGAGTTGCATTACTTGGACGCTTGTATGCACGAGACCCTCCGCAAGTATCCAGTGATTGGGAACCTCACTCGCGAAGTCATGGATGACTACGTTCTCCCTACGGGCCTGAAACTCGATATAGGCGTCCGCATACATGTCCCAGTCTACCACATTCATCACAATCCCGAATATTTCCCGGAACCAGGAAAGTACATGCCTGAAAGATTTCTAGAGGAAAATAAAAACGATGTTAAGCCGTACACGTTCTTCCCGTTTGGGTCGGGCCCCAGGCTGTGTATAGGTAATTATTACTTCTTACATAACTTTGAGAAACCTCTCGTACTTTGCATCCACTACTTACTTAGGTGAAGTGAACATGAAGCAATCTGTCAATCTACACAAACAAGATGAAATGACGGTTCACTTCATGCTCACTCTATCTAAGTTTACACGGTGACATGTTGACAGAATAGACCGGCTGGTTGTGGACTTGGCTGCATTAGTCGGACAGCACGTCCAAGGACCAGTACGTCATTACATCGTCGTTAGTACATTTTACGCAGAGATTGTCCAGTGCCCATTGCATACAGCCCCATCAACACCCTAATAGCATTATTATGATAATGCTTTCAGGGTGTTGTTGGGGCTGCCTGGCTTCTATAGAGCATCAGGGATGTTTGCGGAAATGCGTATTAATTGCTTTTATGCAGTAATGCGTAAAAGATGTGCGTTCTTGGTGCGCAGGGTGCGAGTTAGTTCCAACAGCATTCTGGGCATGATTGCTGGCAGGCTGGTTTGCCGAATTGTAAATCTCCAGTATCTCAGCTGAAATGCAGAAGTTATGATTTTATTTGTTGCGTGTGTTTTTGTAATTGTTGTTGTGATTGTATCACTAACATAGTTATAAGTTTATTTATTGTTTCTAACACTATGTGAGTCATCGTTGCTCTCAGTAAATAATTTATTATTATTATAGTCCAGTGCGCCNATCCAGTATCTCAGCTGAAATGCAGAAGTTATGATTTTATTTGTTGTGTGTGTTTTTGTAATTGTTGTTGTGATTGTATCACTAACATAGTTATAAGTTTATTTATTGTTACTAACACTATGTGAGTCATCGTTGCTCTCAGTAAATAATTTATTATTATTATAGTCCAGTGCGCCTTGGGCATTGAATTTCATGTGCAGCCGCTGACCGAATGACTGAAACACAAAACTGAATTTATTGAGAACTATTAAACTAAATTCCTCCTTGTTCCGACTTTTCTAATAAAACACACGGGCTATGCATCTCACGCTTAATTTTTATTTAATTAATTTACAGGTATGCGTTTCGCAAAGATGCAGGTGATGTCAGGTCTCATCAGCATTCTGAAGAAGTACAGAGTGGAACTGGCTGATGGCATGCCGGAGACTTTAACCCTAGATGCAAGAACCCTACTCACGCAACCTAAGGACCAGGGTATCATGTTGAAGATGAAAGCACGGGACGGTTGGGGAACCAGGAGATTCGTTCGAGCGGAAAATAAGACATAAGGATTGTATTGGGAAGAAAGCACCATCAGATGGAGCTATACAAAATGAACGAATAATTTACATATTATTCGTTCGTTTTGTATATCTCTCTCTTACATGGAAACATTTATATACCCCCGAATTCTTTGAACTATAATATCTATAACGAATTTTCATTTTTCTACTAATGGACAGTAAAGATTGATTCCCACTTATAATCAGGGACGTGGCCGGACAGTGTCAGTGCCGTGACCATGCAGGGACCGTGCATCCGTGTCCTGTCAGGGCTTTGGCTGTTCACATACGTCTGGGACGTTACCGGGCAGTGACCGGGCCGTGGCAGGGATGTTCAAATATCCCTCTCTTACTATTTTATTTTCGTGGGTATCGCTGTAGTGTGGTGAAAAATATATTAACAAGCCGAAAAAACATGTTTCTTGTATGGTCCCCTTTAATTTTTTATTTAATTATTTGTTGTTAGTGCGGCAACAGAAATACATCATCTGTGAAAATTAAACTGTCTAGCTATCACGATTCATGAGATACAGCCTGGTGACAGACAGACAGACGGACAGTGAAGTCTTAGTAATAGGGTCCCGTTTTTACCCTTTGGGTACGGAACCCTAAAAATGAACATAAAAACATTTTTTTTGTAGGATTGTCAGTATAATGATACTGACAGCCCTATATATACATAATGATATATGCTATCTTTCAGTCCGTCCAAAGGTTGTACGTAAGAGATTATTACGATACGATCTCTCATTGCACACTATTTATAAATGTTTGTTCTGTGCATGTTATGAGGTGTGAAATAGAGTCATTTTAAATAAATCATGTCTTTCTTTTAATAATGCTATTGTGTAAACATCTCACTGTATAAATTTACGTGAAGTGAACTGTCAATTCACTCAGCCAAGGTGGAATGTCAATTCACTTCAAGCTCATTTCTCCTAAGCTTATACGTTGAGAGGTTTGTAGAAGATGCAGCCTGTCGATTCTGTAAATTTCAAAGTGAAGGCTTGGGTGAAGTGATCACGAGGTGAGCTGTCAATCCATATAATCAAGATTTCACGTGATCACGAAGTGAGTTGTCATTCCATCTTGATTATATGGATTGACAGCTCACCCCAGCTCACTCGTGATCACTTCACCCAAGCTTTCACTTCGACATGTTTGCAGAATGGACCGGCAGGGGTCTGCACGTGACTGGTGACGCTAGGTCAACNATTTCAAAGTGAAGGCTTGGGTGAAGTGATCACGAGGTGAGCTGTCAATCCATATAATCAAGATTTCACGTGATCACGAAGTGAGTTGTCATTCCATCTTGATTATATGGATTGACAGCTCACCCCAGCTCACTCGTGATCACTTCACCCAAGCTTTCACTTCGACATGTTTGCAGAATGGACCGGCAGGGGTCTGCACGTGACTGGTGACGCTAGGTCAACTTAATTGACGTGCGATCGCTT
>NDFZ01003434.1:0-28258 GCA_002192655.3 Mamestra configurata
AAATCGAATCAGAGTTCCTAGGTAGCGGGTGGCTCGGTTTATTTGCTGACCAGTGTATATTAAACAACAATATTGCTTGCTTGACTCCATGGGCAAGGTATCAATATACAACTATGTATATAAAGGTGCTCCTTCACTTGGAGCATTCGCCTGTAATATAATGTTTCAGAGTCGAGCATTACATCAGTGAGGGAGGAGAACCGAGCATTACAGTGCGCAACTTGATGATACAATGTGAAAAATCGAATTTGAAATGTTACATTACATTCGAATGCTCGTCAAGTCAGGGAGGCAGTACTGTGATGTATTGCTCAAAATTATGAGCTTTTGAGCTTACAGCTCCAGCTGAGGGAGCACCTTAAAAATCTTCCGTTACTGAGTGACTGACAGACAATGCCCATCCGAAACTACTAGTCTTAGAAAATTTGGCATGTAATTTTCTTGGGAGTGTAGGGGAGCACTAAGAGGGTTTTCCAAAATTCCTACGGGAACGGGAAGAACGAGATGCGCGTAGGAAGTCGCGGGCAAAATATATATTTAATTAAAAATTAAACAAACTTGTCACATACAATCGTTTATTCGTCTTGTAAAATACGTTACAAAAGAGTCCATACCAACCAAGATAGGAATTGTGCCCAAGCCTTTATAGGACACTTAATCAATCATATTTTAAATATTCCTGCACAAACAACTTGGAAACACCTATAGGGTAATAAGAACTTACGGAATTTACCCTTCAAGTTTTTGTGGGTAAGGAACATTATCTTCTTACCCTTTAACGGAGAAGATCAATTACTAAAACTTATGGTTCAGAATTATTGAATTTCTTGCTCTTCGTTGTATTATTATCAAATTTAATTATTTACTTTTTTTTTCTTCCTTTATTTCTATTTTTAGACTTTAATTGAAATATTTAAAAAATATCTATTGAAGATTCTATTGAATGCGCAGGAAATATTACAATACAATTATTCGGTTTCACATAATTCAACACCGAATTATATTTTTCACTTTGATTGTTTTCTACTTTAAAATAATCAAAGAATTTTACAGTACATTTGTTGAGCTAACATTCCTATATTTAATATCAAACTCAGTAGTTTTTCATTTGATTACAAATAAGGTCACCTGGTTTGTAACTTTATTTTACTAAATATCTGAGCAATCATGTTTAAGATAGTTGAATTTATAAACTAACAGTTATATTAACTACTTTAATTTTAATCATCGTAAAACAGATGTTCCACAAACTGAGAATGTATTGTTTAGGTTATAATATTAAGCTTCGTCAACAATTTTTTTTTGTTTAGTATATGAGATCTTTCATAGCAAATATACCTAGAATTTTCTATCTATTTTTCATACTAGTAGGTACATTTTATGGCAGTGTAATTTTAAGTCATATTGTCTAATTAGTGTAAGAAATAACAATCTAATACCGGGAATATAATTTGTAATTTTGTTCTTAGTTACACGTTAGGGCTTTAGGTACATTATAATATCGCAAACAAACATTCTTTTTTAGTTTTAAAACAATACCTATAAACCTAAAATACTGACTAATATTTGTAATACTTCAAATATAGGATATTATAGATGATATAATTTACCGTCAGATTAATATTAACTTTAGATCGCCATCTGAAGGTCAATTCTACTATTTTTGAGCTATATTCGCATTCGTGTCTCAGTCGCTATCTGTCAAAATAACAGAAAATAAAAGGGATTTTAAAAATTCTGATTCATTTTATTCTGTGAAATGGCAATTCGTCTCCAAATGCCTTTTTCTTTAGAAAAATCTGACGATAGATCATTCATTACACATCTGACTTAACCATTAAAATGGACGGATTGGGATATTTAATATAAACTCAACATTTAAACATTCAACCAACAAAACTGACTAGATATGATAACACAGACTGGATGGAAGAAATTGACGTTAAATAAAACTGTACATAACATACAGAAGGGAATAGTCTTTTCGCTTTGAAGTACCTGTTAAAAGACCATATCTGAGGTCCATAATAGGTATTATTGACTTAAGATGAAGCTCCTTCCTGATATTACCCTACACCAGGGATAGCGAACCTATGGCACGCGTGCCAGTGGTGGCACGCATTAAAATAATTTGGGCCCGCCTATGCAAGATTACTTAGCACCCTGATGATTAGCAACAACAGAAATCATACTGAACTTTTACTTTTTTGAAGAAATACAAAGCTTATTAACATTAAAATTGCTTTACGAATTTCTAGTAGCAAAAAAAGAGTTAAGTTATTACAACTAGTGTGATTTTTTGTCCAGTGTATCACTAAGCTAATTTTTTTGCGGCACATGATGGCTGTTTTTTTTTGTTTTATCTGAAAATTACACTATCTACAAAAAAGATTCGCCATCCCTGCCCTACACATAGCGAAGGGTAAAATAAAGAAGTACGGCCATGGGATAACATAGACAATAGGGTAAAAAAGCGAAAAATATTTAGACTAACATAATATAGAAGTTCCAAGTCTAGAAAAACTTAGTAGAAAAAGGACAAACCTAACATACAGTCCTATAAGCTCATCTGATCCGGTGATGGTGGCACTATAGGTGATAAAATATATTCAAAGCAAATAGGTTGTGACAGGCGGACTTAAAGACTGTCGGGGATTGCGGACAGCCGGGGATTGCGGACAGCCGGGGATTGCGGAAGTCGCATACGTTCCCGCGATCCCCGGCATAGGTGGAAGATGGAACACCGGGGTGGTTTTAGTCAGTAAGAGTCTGACAGACCCCTCCACCCGCCCCAGGGTGGAGGATTTCCATGAGGATTTCCCCCCGAGATAAAAAAAAAAAGGCGGGCTTAAAGACACACGAGTGATCTTTTTCATTCGAACGTTCAGAACCAAAAAAATACTGACCTAAGAATCTAGACATTATAATTGTCGGCGATACATTTTGATAAAACCTTAAACTGCCAGTCTATTTTATTCAAATGTCACCGTGAAAACTTAACTTCCACCTAAAGCTTCACCTCACCTGATTTTTTACAGTGAGATATTTTACAAAAATATCGCTAAGGGTTGGGATCCACCGGCTGACATTTGGATAGCGAATATCAAACCTATACATTTTTTACTTCCTATAATCGGTTTAGCTAATAGAATATCATTTTGTCTAGATGCTCTTGTATTTTTTTCATGGTAATTTCTTTAGTTCCACACAGTTACCGGGTCAGATAAGTCCGTGACACAATACAATATCAACCTCAAAATTAAAGACTTATTACGTCACAGTCTCTAGAATTACGAACACTATACTAAATACCCGACTATGAAGGAAAGAGGAAAGATCAAACTTAATTACATATGTATTTTGAATACCAACATTGAAGAAGACACACGGACATGGGGATTTGAATTTTGTGATGTATGACGACATTGACTTCGAAGTTCCAAAACTAGAGGATATTGTATGAAGTCTAAAAGAGCCATGGAACTCCATAGTCGAGCATTAGATATAAAAATACAGTTCCAGAGATTCGCAAACCTAACGTCTAGATCGCTTACCTACCGTATGCTAGTCCGCAGATCCATCAAGGCACTGGCAGTTATGACACCATGCCTTTGCTTGCCCAAACAGCTCTCATAATCTGCATCACCACCTATAGTGACTGTAGAAAAAGAGGTCGAATTCCTCCTATGTTGGACAGTAGACTTTTTACCCCCACTCATAAAACCAGTTTCCGAAGGACTCTGTCTTGTCGCTGGCTGAAAATAATCCCCATGACAGTTCGTGTTCTCTGTCCATTCGTGTCTATGCTCAAAGAGTTTTGTCGCTCGGAGAGGTTTGGCTACAGTCTGGTCTGGTCTATGTTCTTTTAAGGGCCGTTCTAAATGTGGTCTTGCTTTTGGGCGAGATTTTTGGTCGGCTGATGCACTCAAATGTTTTGTTTTTGCGTAGGATTTTTCCGTTTCGTAAAAATTCTTGCTGCTTTTGCTTGTGGTCGTTGGTAGGGGATGCGTTTTGTTGCTGAAATGAATGTCAAGTTATGGTATGATCCGGTTCCACAAAGTAGGCTGGTCGAAAACTATTTGTCCATAAATTGTGCAGGCGCTAGAGGCAGTTTCGTGAGGGCGTTTGTGAGGGCGTTTGTGAGGACCGCCTTCTGTCAACGGAATTGTCATAAGAATAGTCCAAATACGGAGCACGAAATTCGTCAAAATGCCATTTAAAAACCACAGGAGGGCTAAAAAATTCCTCAAAAGTTGGGCGGGCAAGATTGATATACTTTTGACCCATTCTTAAGACAAATCCGTTGCCAAAATGAACTCACATTTTGCACACGAAACTCCCTCTAGCGCCTCGTCTAAAAGTCGTCCCTAGACTAACTTACTTAGATAAAAATTAGATCAAATTACATTTTCTTCGAAGCTTCAGCTCTAGTATGAGATTTTCACTGTGAAAAGGAAAAGGACACTAGTCCGATAGCCAATAACACCAACTTTAAAGTTGTGACTACAAATCATACATACCTAGAGTGAGTCTTCCTGGGTTGTACGTTGTAGGTTTGGGCATGCTGGGATCCCTTGGCCATGATGCTATATAGTTTGTTCCGGTAGTCATCCACTGACATTTGTTTGTCGTCTCTCAATGGGAGAAGGACATCGGACATTAATATCGGTTCGTCGCGTTCACGATGGAATCTAGAAATAAAAATGGAAACTGTCAAATTGGAAAAACCCCGCTACACCATTCTCAAATACAGTAACTCCTGAGAGTCAGAATCAAGTGGCGACCACCAGAAAAGCGCCGAGTCAATTAGCTGGCAGAAGCTTATTCTAACCAATTTTATAAATGCTAAAGTGAGTTTGTTTTTTGTTAGTTTGTGTTGGCGGCGTCCTGCGGCGCTCACTAGTTACAGTAATGTACAGAGACTCAACACTCACTTGCCCCCATACTTGTGATCAAGCGCCCGTTCAGCGCTGAGCCTCTTGGCGGGGTTGAAGACCAGCAGCCGCTGCACCAGATCGGCGGCGTCCCGCGGCGCTTACTTGTTACTAATACAGTGATGTACAGAGACTCAATACTCACTTGCCCACATACTCGTGGTCCAGCGCCCGTTCAGCGCTGAGTCTCTTGGCGGGGTTGAAGACCAGCAGCCCCTGCATCAGATCGGCGGCGTCCCGCGACGCTTACTAGTTACTCATACAGTAATGTACAGAGACTCAACACTCACTTGCCCACATACTCGTGGTCCAGCGCCCGTTCAGCGCTGAGTCTCTTGGCGGGGTTGAAGACCAGCAGCCGCTGCACCAGGTCGGCGGCGTCCCGCGGGGCACACGACAGTAGGGCCGTCAATGTGGCGCCCCCGTGCTGGTTGCCGACTTGCTCCCGGATCAGGGAGGAGCCATAGCCGCTACACACTATCGCTATGTCTAGAATGGAGATGGGATTGTCGCAGTGATCAATGGAAAAGGCAAACGCATTTAGATATTAAACTTTAATTTGGTAATAATAAATAATAAAATTAATTTTGTTATTGTTATATGTTTTTTGTTATGCTTCGGAAATGAACTCTTTTTCATTCTTCTTTCTAATGGTTTTTTTGTTTCGAACCTTATAAGAAAACAGTTTTTATTGTTATAGAAGCATTTGGTGTCCCACTGCTG
Source organism: Mamestra configurata (assembly GCA_002192655.3). Lineage (NCBI taxonomy): Eukaryota > Metazoa > Arthropoda > Insecta > Lepidoptera > Noctuidae > Mamestra > Mamestra configurata. The sequence continues at coordinate 5,658 of NDFZ01003434.1, forward strand.
GGGGCAAAGGTCTCCCCCATATCTTTCCAAACACTCTTTTAATGCACCACCTCGAATTAGCCATCGTGATATGCGTCTAGGTCGTCTCGCCATCGCTCTCTGGGCCGGCCTCAGCAACGTCGACCATCCTGTGGCATCCACTGCGTGAAGTCTTTTGCCCAGCGATCATTATCCACAGATAAAGATTCTAGGCTGCTATGGAAAAACCCAATAACACTTTGCGGGACCGAAATCAAACTCAGTTTATTCTCTCAAAATCATCACTTTACCCTCGGTTGTCTGGTCAAGAATGCCTAGGGCATTAAGACCGCATTTGTATCTAGGTGCATGAAGTCTACATAAATTAACATAATATATATTAAAATGTACCCCCCAATGAACTTACCCTCAGGAGACGGTCTCGGTAAGGCGGACATGATTTTCTCCACTTGGTTGACGGTAGAGGTGCCCGGGAATAATGGCTTGCCGGTCAGCATCTCACCCAGTATACAGCCTAGTGACCACATGTCGATGCCTTTAGTGTAGCTGAAATATACAAGGTATTAATTGTGTTGTGAGTAAGCGACAGCTCTCTATGAGCAAGAGTTATGTTCGGTGTATAAAACTCAAATTATTTATTTCAATTAAACCATTTACAGGCACTTTTGAGCTGTCAAGGTCGTTCAGTCAAAGATGAAGCTATTTTCACGTTCCAAAGCGTAGATCTCTATGGAGAAGAACGTGCAAGAAACTCCAAGGACACTCTTTTAAATAGATCTCTATGGAGAAGAACGTGCAAGAAACTCCATGGAATTATAGAAATTATGATATATTTTCTATTATGACGTCTTTCAAATGTGAGCTGCGGTTTCTGTGAATTTTTATTTTTGTACGGTTTTATAACATCAAGCATCTGGCAACCCGAATCGGATCAGACAATCGGATACGTTGCCCACCCTAACGTGCTGTTCGAGGAACGGAGGAGTCTCGGTACATAATGGATAGTCACTTGGTGAACCATCCACTGACCGACCTCGACAAGGGTTGGTTTAACCTCGAAGTTCGACCCTTGCGGCAGTTATTATTTCAGTCACGAGATCCTCACGTTAACATTTACATTCTAAATTCTTTATATTATAGCTACTTACTTCTTACTGGCGATGAGTATCTCGGGCGCACGGTACCAGCGCGTAGCGACGTAGTCAGTGAGACACGGGTCCGATCCTTCTTCCCCTCCTGAGTACAGGCTGGACACAGACCGGGCCAGACCGAAGTCTGCTAGTTTTACCCTGTCGCATAGAATACAATTTTTAATATGTATTATTTTTCACATTTCTGCAAGAATATTCTATATACGGCATTGTTGCCATCGAAGGTAGAACTTGGATTTAGATAGCACAGGAACGTGGGATTAGAAAAAAAGTGCAATCGAATTGAGAAACTCCTCCTTTCTATGGAGTCAAATTGGAAAGAGTTGTAAGAGGTAAATAATAAGCTGCAATCAAGTTTCCTAATAACCCAATAACATTTTGCCTAACCCACACGTCGACCCCAGAACTCTGGTTGCTGCACACAGAAATGGTGCTTCTAAATAAACGGAAACGAAGACAGTTATTTAGATACCCTACTCGATATTTATAAAACATAACGCACCCTTAGCATGAAAGCGACCTAACTCAAAATTAAATTATAATTACCCCTGTTACTTATTATTTTGATATAAAATTATGAGTGGGAAAGGGCAGCTTATACATAGGTTTTTTACCTAAAACTACTTTATTAAGATTTTCTTGCTAGTCGCAATTTTTGCGTTAGGTCACATTAATTCTAAGGGTTCGATAATATGGCGCCATTTTAATTTTGATATACCCTGGTGTCACTCTCACTATCAACACGAATCTAACACCTCTCAAGCTAATCCATAAGAATGTTTAGGCTACAGTGCGTGCCAAAGAAATATACATACATACACTGGAAAAACATAACCCTCCTTCTGGCGCAGTCGGGTAAAAATCATAATTTGTCTACTTTTCTTACGATAATGCCTTACCTGCAAGCACTATCAATCAACACATTGCTGGGCTTCTGGTCCCTATGTATTACGTTGCCAGAATGTATATACTTCGTCGCCTTCAGCATCTGGTACATGATGTACCGCTTATGTATGTCCTTTAGAATGTTGCCGCGTTTGATCACGTTGTGCAGGTCGGTCTCCATGTACTCGAAGCCGAGGTAGATGTCGCGATTGTTCAGAGCTCTGGGGTAAGGGTAAGAAGGGTAAATTGCAGTGAAGGGTAAAGAATGCTTCTGAAAATTACCCTATTTGATAAAGTGGCAGTTTTGTTGGTTATTTTATACAACAAATTTATAAAACAATGTATTGCCTGATAATAAAATATTTATTTTTATAATTGTTAACTCCTGGCCAAATAAGTAGGGTTTTATAAGACACCCGTCAAACTTATGAACAGAATTTGATAACATTTTTGAATAAGAGAAAATTGTTCCTGTGTCCCTACTAGCCAATCAAGACAAATGAATGCAAGTGGGTGAAATGACACCGTCCCCAGTTTAAGTTCTAAGGACCCGTCTACTTAGCACAAGTAGACCCGGCCACAATTCGTTATGGCTTTAGGTGAACTGGTAATGAACACCACAATTTTTTCAATTGATATTCTGCACCTAAACAGTTGCACGTAAACGGGATGAACGCGTGACTACTTGGCCCAAAGATAAGTACCTAATCTATATACTAATAATAAAGCTGAAGAGTTTGTTTGTTTGAACGCGCTAATCTCTGGGACTACCAGAAGTCTATAGGCTATACGCGAACGGGATATTCCAACGGGAACGGGAAAAAACGGGATATGCGGTACGAAATCGCGGGCAAAAGCTAGTTCCGTACCTATAAAAGACACGATAAATCAAGTAGCAAATGTCGATAATGCTAATAACATAGATATAAGAAAGGAGGCTAATAACCTCCTTTTTTTTCTAGTCAGTTCAAGTTTCTGAATAAGGAAGAATAAAGATTCAGAGTTAAGAACAAAATCGAATTCTCAATTCAGATACAGAGGCAGGGTAAGTCCTAGAACAGCTTATGACAAAGTGCAGGTCATATCTGCCAGTCAGCAAAGACAGACTTGCAAACTGAAATCCTGGGCTTGGACCACAGATATATATTTCTATGGCTTGGACTCACTCTGGAAGCTTTTTTGAAGAAGCTACTACTTACTGCTAAGATGGAAGAATAGCCGTCATACTTGTACCTAATCTACCAGTCTTAGCAAATGCAATTTAATCTCAATTACTTTGGAATAATACCATATTAGTGATCCGCCCCGGCTTCGTCTGGATGTATTTTTTTTTTTCATAAGAACCTTCCCCTAAGAATAACAAACACAACAAAAAAGAATTAGCGAAATTGGTCCAGTCGTTCACGCGTGATGCCGTGACCAAGGGAAATAGGGATTCATTTTTAGGGTTCCGTAGTCAACAAGGAGCCCTTATAGTTTCGCCATGTCCGTCTCTCTCCGTCCGCGGTTTAGCTTAGAGACGCTTAGCGCTATTAAGTTGAAATTTGGTATGGGTACCTATACACATTAATTACGCCGACAAAGTAGGAAAATATCTATTTAGGGTGGCCCCCTACATGTAAAGTGGCGATGTTTTTTTTTATCGTCTACCCCATGGTGTGGGGTGTCGTTGGATAGGTCGTTTAAAATATTGAGGGTTTGCTCAAACCAATTTCCAGCCATTCCATTGCGAAGTCAAGTGCAACCACTGCGCCAACCGTGCCGTCTAATTAAATTCAAACGTCTATCTAAGTAGGCCCCTATAACAATGAACTCTAAAGTACCTACTAATTTCTAATTACTTCAGTGATAATTTCCAGTGAGCCTCAACTCAAATCCATACTTAATATTATAAATGCGAAAGGTGTGTCTGTCTGTCTGTCTGTTACTTCTTCACGCTTAAACCGCTGAACCGATTTAGATGAAATTTGGTACAGAGATAAATTAGACCTTGGAGAAGGACATAGGCTAGCTTTTGTCGCGAGAAAAGGGGTTGGAATAGGGGATACAAGTTTGTTTGGGAGTCCGTCTGCGCCATTATTAAAAATAAAAACATGAACCTTTTGTATTTAGGCACTTGATAAAAAATAAATAAATATAATAATTATGTTCAAAAGTTTTTGAAAAATTTGTATCTTAAAAATAAAAATGGCTGCTCAAAGTAACTATTCCATGCGGACAAAGTCGTGGGCAAAAGCTAGTTCTAAATATTTTATTTCACATAAGACACTACATCGGCACTTATAAATCTTCAGAAGCTGCATGGTTTGAATGATTCCTATGGAGAAGAACCAATAAGAAACTTCATGGTCACTCTTTAAAAAAAAAACAATGTTCCATATTACATTGGTAATAAGTATGAGAGGACAGTGTTAACCAGTCAACAAAATATCAAGTAACTAGGTACATAGTAAGTAAGTTTTTATCTTGAGGTTAAAAAAAAACACATTTTGGAAAATAAAAATAATATAAAGTGGGTAAGTAGTAGAATTGGGGAAGACCAAAGCAAAAATAGATGGGCTGTGTGGAAACATGATTTGTTCAGAACAGAGGTGACTACTGAGATGCAGGGGCAGATCCAGGATTGCCGTTTGGGGTGACCCAGCTGAGAGGGTGGGCTTTAGCAAAGGTAAACGATAAAAAAGTAAATAACATTTTATTTTTCTAAACACATAGCAAGCCTCCTTGGATTACCCTCATAAACTCCTCAATGAGTTTGTTAGGTTGTAGCCTACCAAAGAAATCTGGGTATTTTGGGGGCTTAGCCCTTTAGCCCCCCCCCCCCCTGGATCCATCAATAGATGATTATTAATATAGAAGTATGGAAGAAGACAATATTTGTCTCAAATAAATTGAGATAAGGGTAAGGGCAGATTGCAAGTGACATGCGAATGCAAATGTTGCTAAATGAGAAGAATTGGCACTCTGGTATTTGGATCAAAGTATAATGAGCACCAAGCAGACATAAGTACCTAAAGCCAAAAAGAAGATACATTTCCGGTCAATTCAGGTAGTTTGTGAAAATCTTAAGTTCACCGACAGACAATACACAGCCTACACACTGCTATATAGTCGCATGACCTAAAGAGTCCCTTATAAAAATGAAAGAGGAAGGAATATTGAAAATTCATCCCCAGGTAATAAAAGGGAATGTAAGTTTGTGTTATTTTTCTGCAAGGTGCCTTTCAAAGTCTGTAATAGATTGCTTAAAACCGATCTCAACATAAGCTTATGCCATCAGTTAGGTAGGTAAGCACTGTGTTGTCTATAAGCTATAAAATAATTAAAACAAGTTACCTGTGTATACTATGCAGCTTCACAATATTAGGATGATTACGGAAAGACTGAAGGAAAATGATTTCCCTAAAAGTCCTCTGAGCATCTGTCTGGTTCCTGAAGGCGTCAAATATCTTCTTAATCGCAACTATATCCTTGGTCTTTTTGTCAGCAGCTTTCCAGACAATACCATAAGCCCCCTTTCCAAGCCGTTTCTTAATCTCGAATCTCTTGAGGATGTGCTCATCGATTTCTGACATGTTTTTATCAGGACTCTTCTTTTGAACTGGTTTTTGTCCCACATCTTTCTTCCGGTCATCTTTCTTACCTTGATTTTGAGACATCAGCACTTCTTTTCAACACAAATAGTTACGCGGATACTGTAAAATCAAATCCTGCAATCGATGCCAATTAAAATTCATGTATTCGCAGATTTCATGTTTGCTATCAAATAACTGTATAAAATGTAAATTCGAAGGGTATCGTGAGCTTATTTGAATACCAGAAAAGCGTGACTACCATCATTGTCAAAATATTGATTATTTACGCTAAGCAACGAAACATATGTCGATAACAAACTGATGATTGGAAAACCATCGCAATTTTAAAAATAAACAATCTTAAACTGTGCTTACGTATAAAACAGCAATAATACTTCACTAATCCCATTATACGTTTGCTATTTTTTTATTCAAATATGGATATTTTGCCAATATTACTAGATAGACATCGGCACATTTGAATTCTGCCAGTCGAGTTTCATTTGTTTACGGCCGCCCAAACAACATGTCAGTTGCCATGGTAACGAAAAATGTCAACTATAGTAATGAGGCTAAAACGTATAATCGATAATTTGGAAAATTGTCAATCGATTTTTGTATGTTTACTTTTATTTACTAACAGAGTGAAGAGATATACATAAGATATATATTTTGCGCAAAACTGAAGTTTTCATTGGCCAGAAAATAAAACGACTTCATTTTTCTGAAACTTTATTTTAAATTTTAACATTAGTACAGTACTTTTACTTGACGATAAACATTCTAACACAGTGAGGAATTACTTCTATTTAATTGTCTTCTAATACTTCAAAGTTTTTACTTAGACAATTACCTATTTAATAAATGCGTAATACTTCTTTAAGGAATGATATTATTAAGTCGCATAATTATTTTTAACATTGTAAATTATTGTTGTTATCCTTATAGTAAATATGATAAGTACCAAGTACACTTTAAACTTACCAAAACGAAATACTACCTATACATACAGTATGGGTATGATATTTAATATTTTATGTGCAATACTCTTAAGGGGTCATTGTACTCATCATTATGAAGAACTTTTAGGTACTATGGGTTCAGCATATTTTGTCCAATTATGCGCACATAAAAATGTGTAAGGCAGTCTTTTTTTTTCGCGATTTTAGTGTTGGTCCCATAGTAAAAGTTGTTCATAATGATAAGTACAATGACTCCTTAAGAGTATTGCATATATATCATATCGGCTGTATTATTATACTGAGGTCATAAGTACATACATATATCTAAGAAAATGTGTAAAAAAAAGTTAAATAAACGGGTTGACTTGAACACGACATGAATCATGTAAAAATAAATATTTAAATACAAAAACAACTCTACAATCAATAAAATTGTATATAAACATAAATAAAACAATATTATGCTATTTTAAAACGATTTTACCGTTTTAATGGAACCTGGCGTTGGCGAAGCGTATAACACGCAGTGAGGTAGCTAGCGTGGTATCATGCTCGTTCCTTCTCTTTTTGAGAAGATTTGTCCGCTCAATTTAACAGGCCTTTTTTACCAGTTGGAGAAAAGGGATAAAAGCAGAACTTCTTTATTATATATTTTTTTATGTAAGTACTTAAGTAGTAAGTACTGCGCAATTTCAAAAGAGATTTGCTAGTTGCAAGCATGCACAAGTCAAAAATTTGAGATTAATTATATTATTTATTAGAATCTGACTCAAAACAGATTACGTTCAAAACTTTTGAAAATTTGCCAATTTAGGCGCATTGATCTATTAATCTCAATAGTTTAGAGCCACAAGTTGAGATTCTTCTTTTCTTAGGTCGGATGTAAAAGATGATAGAAATCGAAAGCGCATTTTTCATAGGTCATTTCGAACAACATCAATATCGACCGATCAATCAGTGATCACACTCAATCAATTACGCTTTCCAAACTTAATGTGTATCCACCACAAGAAGTTAATTCAAAAACTGTCGAATCTACGACTTGTGGCTCTCTGACCCTAATAAAGATATAAAATTCAAAATGAGATTTTTCTTAATATTCGATGAACGACCGAAGTTTAGATTATAACTAGTTTTATTATACATACGTTCTTAAAGAAGTGCCTCTACAATCTAGCTGTCACTAAAACCGCATTTTCGTTAGATGAAAATATCTGCACAAAGTATTTGAATTGAAAATTGCTCAGGTTGGCAATTGTAGCAATAAAACTCTACGACCGTTAGTCAGGAAATTGGCTTGGCATTGACTCTATGTAAGTATACTTAACTTACATAAGAGTACCCTGCTCCACTTTACAGCGGCGCGGCGTCGTTAAACTATAGAAACTAAAAAGGATGAGATTCGTAAAGCCGCACGTCAGTGGTAACAAAACCAGTATAAGCTGAGCTGGCACTTTATTGAAACTTGGTACTACGTGAGGCCAGCACAAAGTGTTACCTAGGGTGTTGTTATATTTCTCTACGGAGACATTCCGGAAAGTTTGACCTTTAAAGGGCAGTAATAGCATGTTTGCCCGTAAACTAATTATAAAGTTTTTGTGGCGCATAATGTTTGGGCCTAAATAAATGTTGGCCTTGACTAGTTGGTGTTATGAATATCACATCAAAATGTTTCCTTATCTTCTAGCTACTTCTGAATAAACAGCAAACAGACGAGATAATCGAAATCGATCAGTTTTCACTTTTGCTAGATCAGTCCAGCAATTTTCACCTAAGAAAACGCGGCCTGTTGAAAAGACGAAGGTCTAAACTACCCGCTATTTCGATCTACTCTGCGGTGAAGGCACACGTCATTTTTGAGCGCAGTTAGTTTACAACAGGGGCGGATGGATTTTCTTCTTTTCTTCGACGTCCAAACGTCCGAGATCAATGGAAGACGGTGTGGGAAGACCGCAGGGCCATTCGAGGGAGTCCGCCTCGTGTGTCATTATGTGTTCAGCTTCCACTGTAACGCATTTTTGTCTATTATATTTACGTAACTAAGAAAAAATATGATGAGTGAACTAATCCTAAAAATAATGAGGAATCTAGTTGGTTGGTTGGAGGATTGAGATGTCTACCATTACATCTCTTTCTCCCATTAAAATTTAGTTTGTTGCACTTGCAAACAATTAAACTGAAAAATAATAAATCATAGCTTGAAAAGTTTTGTTGAAATGTGCACGCCTGAATGATGTGATGTTTACTGAATGCCAACATTTATGTAGGTATCGTAAAACCCTTAGAGCAATTCATAATAAATGAACCAACATGAATCATTGCAACTAGGTATATTTTCTCAGAAATGAATGCTGGCAGCAGTCCAAGTCTGAAGAATATTACATAATAATGAAATACAAACTCAAATTGGTTATTTCCAGAAATTTTGTTTGTTTATCCTTTAAAATAATGGTGATAAATCAATATCCTAACAAATAAAAACTCTTCCGTTACTGACTGACTGAGTGACTGACAGACAACGCACAGCCGAATCTTCTGGTCGAAAGCTGAAATTTGGCATGTAGTATCCAGGGGAGTGTAGGGGAGTACTAAGAGAGGATTTCCCGAAATTCCTACGGGAACGGGAAAAAAAAACAGTCAAGTGCGATTCGAACTCGCAAAGGGTTCCGAATTTCATTTTGTAACATATTACATTTACGCTATAGATTTCTAATAGATTTTAAAGATTATCTGTATTTTTTCAACATTTTAGTCTCAATAGTTTCCGAGATAAAGGGAGAGTGAAACGATATTTTTTCGTCTAATTTCTTGAATAACTTCAAATCTAAAATTATTAAAAAATATATTCGATACCCTCATCATAATATTCCCATTGCCCTTTCATTTGATATGTTACACAATGCAGTTGTAAAAACTTTTTTCTTAATTTACTTATTTGTCCCCGAAAAAGTGACCCCATTTTTTAAATTTATTTATTTTCATTACACGTCCGTGTTTGGGTCACAGAATATTATATGTGTACCAAATTTCAATTCCTTGGTCAAGTAGATTCGGAGAAAATCGACTGTGACAAACGGACAGACAGACAAACAAGTGATCCTATAAGGGTTCCGTTTTTTCATGTAGTAGTTTGGAACCCTAAAAACGGATATGCGCGTACAAAGTCACAGGAAGAAGCTAGTAATGTTATAAAACGATTTTATCAGAATAGGAAAGTTGGATGACAGTTTAAATTAGCTATGATAGGAATAGCTACATGATTTAAACTAGATGAATGTTTTACGATGTATAATTATTATCCTACTACTTACTTCTGATTCTGTGCACTTTGTTTCCATATGCAAGGTCCCAATAGTACAGAGTCACAAACGTGAGAGGTATCAGAGGCATCAGAAGATATGGTCTTTTCGTCCTTCTAAAACTGTAAGAAATACATAATTATTTCTAAACAAGATATTTAATTGGGAGATTATGATTTTTGCCTTGAACTGTGTTTCTACTTCATGCATATGTCAATGTTAGTAAGTATTATGATGTAAACATGAATGCTTGTTAGATGAAAATAACTCGCACTTTGATCCTATACCTAATCTTAGATAAATAAAATATTACCCAGTCAAGAGGCCAGTTGTTGCAGTAACATAAAACGCAGTTAGCCACAGGCAGGTGTCCCTGCTCTTCGCTATCTGCATTGCCATTTGCCGTTCTTGCATTTGATATTGAAGCTGAATTTGCCTCTCCATCTAAAGGAAATATTTTCATTTATTAATAAATTTATTTAATATATTTCTAAGAAAACAGCAAATACATATAAAAGTCATGATAAATACCTTTACTTTATTTACAGTTTGAATGAATTCCTGATTCTTTTTCCAGTTCTCTTCCATATTGACCGTAAAGTAGTTTCCCATGTTAAAGTTTGACTATTTTCTTTATTTAAACAAAATTACAACAAAACACGATCGAAGCCCTGCCCTTGGGATAAATTGTGTCATGCCATCAGCTGTTTGTTGTCAAAACATTTTTTCAACAAAGGTATAGTAACGTTTTGTTACTGCGTTATTCCTATGCAAAAGAATTTTAAATGCATTCAAAATTTCGTTCTTTTTTTAAATCAAATATTTTAAGGACCAGTGTGAACGCAGAAACATTTTAAATAAATAAAAATAAGAAATCTGGATTCTTTACACTTCAAAATCAATATTTTGTAAAAACGAACATCACTATTTTTGTTGACGTTTGACTGTTTGATATTGACAATTTACTTTGACATTTCGTCTTTATTCTCCCGCCAAATTGACAAAGCTTAAAGCGTTGGATTCATGCAAATTACTATTAGTTTTGTGCAGTTATATTGTTAATAAAACGGCAGAATGGGTATTCTAGGCTTATCTAAGTTAATTGCAGATATTGCACCACATGCTATCAAAGAAATGGAGATAAAGAACTACTTTGGTGAGTCTCATGTGTAAATCGATACTTTAACCTCAACGAATTTAAAGTTAACTGTTTTCTATTTAATTTATTTAGAGATTTCTATAGTTTTTACAATGTTCTTACACATTACGTAACACCTCCGTGTTTTCCGAAAGCTCAGCCTGTCAATTCGCCATTTATGTATCAAGTCCATGCATTTAGTAAGTAGGTGTAACATACACATTTATTCTATTTTTCAGGACGTAAAATTGCCATTGACGCGTACATGAGCTTATATCAGTTCTTGATAGCAGTAAGAAGTGAAGGTAAGCAATGTATATTTTTTTCGTACACTTGCTGGAGTGTACCTACTGTGTGAAGGTTTTTTAACAACAAAAAATCGCATATGAACCAGCTTTTTCCCTCGGCTTCGTTCCTAAGTCCTACCTCGCAAGCTACATGCATTTTTCTGGGATAAAAATTAATCACTCAGCAATAGGGTAGCTTTCTAACAATGAAATAAATTCTAAAATCTGATCAGTGCTCCCAGATTTGTTACCATACCTTCTATGGATATTTTTATAAACAAACAAACAATTTTACCTCTATATTATTAAAGACATGATACTCTGTTCATTAAATACACTTCACCTATTGAGATCCACTTTATGAGAGATGTCTTATTATTTACTACTTATGACACTCTTGAGTGAGCAGGTTTCAACAGGTTTTTTTAAAACTTTTTTGAGGCCTCGTATTGTTTAACAGCACATTACTAGCACGCTGACTGTAATGACTGCCAGTATAATATCACTCATCTTATGGATCAAATGCAGATATAACCCTAAAATTATTTAAATAATTATGCTGTTATTAAGTGCTTCAAAGACATATTACATTTCAAAGAATAAACAGGGAAGTTTGATAGCTGCTCATAGAACATTATGTGGAACTACTGCATTTGTTCTATAAATCAAGTTATCTGATGATTGAAAAATCGGTCCTAAGTCAACATATTTTTCTACTTGACATTCAAAAGTGCCTTTTAATGATCTAGTTGAAATAAATGAATAGGGAATATGAAAAAAATTATTTATTATCTAAACAGTTTATCTAGAAATGTACAAAAATAACTAACAGTGAAAATAGAATCGAAATTGACCGAAAAACAAACAAGATAATACTATTTTAAATAAATATATCTGTCCCTCTCGCAAAAACGCTGTTTTATATGGCAGCTGTATAGGTGACATAGTATTTGATGTCAAAGTTTAAAATAACTTCATCGCTGATGAAGGTATTTTAAAAATTCTTTCATAATTGTTTACTAGAGATAATAAGTATTTTATTTTGCAAATATAATAATTGCATGCATATTCCCTTTTGACTTTGACTTATTGCAGTCCACTGCTAGATACAGGCCTCTCCAGTCACCCGTACACAAATCCTCTAAAACATTCTCCACAGGATCCCAACTAGTCTCCGTAGATGGGGAAACAACATCCCACTTGATGGGCACATTCTACCGAACAATCAGACTAGTAGAGAATGGCATCAAGCCAGTGTATGTGTTTGACGGGAAGCCCCCGGACATGAAGTCTCATCAGCTGAATAAAAGAGCGGAAAGGAGGGAGGAAGCAGAGAAGGAATTGCAGAAGGCTACGGAAGCTGGTATGTAACTTTATACAGCCAGTAACAGAAATATAGCAAAACCTGAAAAGGTGTCATTCTGCATAGCCACAAGCAAAAATGGCAACGGGCAATAGCCCATAACTATTTGTTGAAGTTCAGTTGATCTCTGGTGAATCCGTGTATGAAGCATTCTTCTTTTATCTACAAACATACCACAAAAATAACCTCTTTTCACAGGTGATCAAGAATCCATCGAGAAGTTTAACCGTCGCTTAGTAAAGGTCACTAAGGTCCACAATGAAGAAGCGAGACAACTGCTCAAGCTCATGGGCATCCCTGTAGTGGAGGCGCCCTGTGAGGCGGAAGCGCAGTGTGCTGCACTGGTAAGTTCTTGAAGTAATAATAAATTCAATATTCTAGCGGTGGCTTCTTCAATCCGACACAACCAGAGAGAGATCTGGCGCAGGAACAATGGCTTAACATGCTTTCTTAGGCACGAGGCTGTCACACCACTAACATCCAAACTCCAAGCTGTCATCAATGCCGCCACAAAAAGCAAAAGTAACAAAAATTTAAATCGCAACAAAAAGAACCGCAACGCCATCTATCCCGCCAGCTGCGAACTAACTCAACGAAATCCTGCATCGCGCAATCAAAGTTCCCCGTGCGATTTGAACATATACAACAGTCCGAATATCACCGATCTGGCAGTTGCCCACCAGACACAATAACCTCTGGTGTCTGGTCGGAGGATCCTCCCTTTTCTATGGAAATTTGCGGGACTTTCCGCGAACATATACTAACTTAACCATCTATGTCTTCCCAGGTAAAAGCCGGTAAAGTGTTCGGCTCAGCGACGGAAGACATGGACGCCCTGACGTTCGGTACGAACGTGTTACTGCGACACCTGACGTTCTCCGAGGCGCGCAAGATGCCCGTCCAGGAGTTTCATCTAGACGACGTGCTTAAAGGACTCGAGTTGGACCAGAAAGAGGTTCGAAAAACCCAATCTTTGTCCACAACTGAGGCCCAGGTTGAATAGAATTCAACTGTACCAGCATTTGCAGCATTTTTTCAACCAGTATTTTGCAAAGATGGCAAGATTGTTTGGATTNAATACCAGTATTTTGCAAAGATGGCAAGATTGTTTGGATTAGAAAATTTAAGTTTCTGCTACAAAATTCAATATTTTTACTGCTACAAAATTAATAATAATAGTATTAATAATTCTGAAACTATCCTTATTTATGCTTTGTCTTGATAATTAATTAACTTATCAATTTGTATGAAATAAGCCCAATCCTATCTGTACCGTTATCTTAATATCTTAACTATCTTTTATCAATTCTTTCTTTATATCTTTCCAGTTCATCGACCTATGCATCCTCCTTGGCTGCGACTACTGCGGATCCATCCGAGGCATCGGCCCGAAGCGAGCCATAGAGCTGATCCGCCAACACCGTTCTCTAGAGCAAGTGTTAAAGAACATAGACACGGACAAGTACCAACCTCCAGAGAACTGGGACTTCCAGAGAGCGAGGGAGCTGTTCTTAGAGCCCGAGGTCACTGATCCTAAGGAGATTGAGGTAAGTTTGTAGCTAGAACCACGTAAAAATCACTATATTAATGGCAGTCTTCATATGTAAGAACAAAATCAATCAAAAACATACAAACTACAAAAATACCTGTCGTACACAAATCCTACATCGCGGTATTAACGTCCTCCTCACGATTTGAACATAAACAACCGCCATACAACAATCATCGGGCAGTTGTCCACCAGACACAACACCCGTCTGGTCGGAGCATCCCCCCTTTCACTGCTGGTTCTCGGGACTTGACTGACACCCTCATACCTCTATAAAAATTTTCTTTTCTTCTTTTTTTTTTTAATTGAGACTTCGAATGCTAGACCATAAGTAAACTAATTTTGAGAAGGATGAGACAGCAGCACATCTGGTTCTAAGCTGCCCGGTAGTCGCGGATTATAGGGCTAAGTACTTCGGAAACCCAGGTACCCTCCGTGAGATAGTTGCTAACACCAAGGCTATGCTGGACTTCCTTAGGGAGCTGGAGTGGATGAATGCGGAAACCGCCAAGCAAACGCGCTTTCCCACTTTTTACCAACGACACATACCATAGAACCTCAAAATCACCGTAATGTCTGTGCTCCATTCCAGTTGAAATGGTCGGATCCGGATGAGGAGGGGCTGGTGAAGTTCCTGTGCGGAGACAAGCAGTTCAACGAGGAGCGCGTGCGCAACGGAGCCAAGAAACTATTGAAGGCGCGCAGCGGCTCCACGCAGGGACGACTTGACGGATTCTTTACGGTAAATACCACCACCGGTATTAAAAGGCTTTTTTGCCCAAATAATTAAGCATTCCTCCCCTTTTTTGCGGAGGAAATCCTCATGGATGTTCTCCGCCCTGGAGCGGTCGCAAGGGTCTATCCGACTCTTTCTACTGTCTCAAACAACACAGTATTCTGTTGCTACCTTTGGCTCTGCACACACATTTCGTCACGCTCTCCTTAGTTCGACCCTCCTCTGCCTTGTAAAGGCGCGAGTTGAGTGTAGGGGAGCATTAAAACAGGATTTCCCGAAATTACTACGGGAACGGGAAAAACGTTATATGAGCGTACGAAGTCGCGGGCAAAAGCTATTATATACATATACAGGACAGAACGGTAACAGTAAGATAGATTTATGCAGTCATACATACACATTCATACAACATGTGCTTAGTGTTCGAGGTATGGGCTTTGGAGTGAGCAACTGTGCGACATGTAGGAACTGCCAGGAGCCGGTGTTTCCTGCTACAATTATAGTTGTTTCATATAATGACATGTATAATGTTGACAAATTCTGTAATGTTTCAGATATCAACAACACCAAACCCAAAACGCAAGGCCGAGGAAGACAAAAAGAACGCAGCGAAGAAAAAAGCTAAAACCGGCGGCGGCGGCAGGGGACGTAAACCTAAATAAATGGTATTACTGTAGACTAAGACATTGTATGTAATAATAACTGTTAGTTGAGGATTGATGTATGAGGACTCAAGCAAACAAGTATACACCGTGGAGACGATAATTCGACAGTAAATGTAACTTTGTATATTTTATGAAATTAGCTTTTCCCCGCGACTTTGGTACCATGGCTTTTTGTATGTATATAATAATAACTGATGTATGAGAACTCGAGCAAACGAGTATTCAATGATGAGCCGACAATACTACAGTAACAAAATGTTTATACCAGCGTAATAATGACCTCGACACCAGGCGAAAGCTCACCAAGAATAAGCCTCCGGCCCAACATATAATACTTTTACGCTCATGGTATTTTAACTTGTCCGCTAATGGTATATTTGCCGTATTAGAGCACACGTTTGCAACAGAAATCAGTAACCGTAGCTGAATTGGCGTGGGATATTTATTTTATCTACCTAACTAGGTTTTACCGCGGCTTTGCTCCCAGGGCCTATCCTGAAAGTATCTCATAAATCTCTCCTACTAATATTATTGCCGAAAGCAGGTCACGAGTATCAGTTGAAAAGTTACTGGAACATTACGGTCGCTTTTAATTAATCTGCCGAGCCTTTTCCCAACTATATTGGGGTCGGCTTGCAGTCTAACTGGTAAAGCTCAGTACGAGTATTTTACGTGGAACGACTGCCCATCTGACCTCCAGAAGCCAGTCACTTGGTGACGAACAAACAATAGGGTATTTGACTAAAAAAAAAGTAATTAGTCCGTCAGATAGATTTCCAAAAAATATAGGACATGTATTTTTTCTTTTGACACGTAAACAAAAATTAAGGCGATACAATGCGTTGAAAACTCGTGTGACGTCACTTACCAGTACACTTTATGCTGGAAAGTGACGTTACAAGCCCCTAAATTTTGATGCGTTTTATCTTCGTAATTTTTTATTGATTTGATAAAATAAAAAATACGTATCCAATATTTTTCAATAGTAATTTGTAATTTGTCTGCTTGAGTTCTCAATGTATGTTAGGTCGCTAGATAAGTTGGTTTTCGTTGTAACTAGGATGTTGTGGACCTCTGCCTACCTCTTTGGGTGACTGCTGGCGTTATGTTATGTTCGGTTAAACTCGACAATTTCGAAACTCTGTTGTTATGATCATGACAATTGATGTGAATGAGTCTCGATATTAGAATTTACCTCAATTATTATTTTTTTCTTTTATGTTTTATCTGTAAGTCGAGCAGCGCCATTAATTGAGCCAGTATGCAGTATGCCTTATTTTTGTATCACCAAATTATTGTAATTAAATTAAGTGACTGTAAACTTGCGCTGGTTCGCATTTGAACCTATTCCTGTCGTCATAATTATGTACTAACAATAGTCAGTCTTAGGGCGAAGCCACGGGATGCATTGACGATGCCGCTGCGTCATCCTACATCACATCACTATACCATTCCGCATAACGCGTGGCTCTCGACTTGAGAGACGAGGCGGGGAGGGTGATGCGCTGCGGCGCCGGAGTGACAACGTGTCACGTGCGCTACGGTGCCGCACCGCGAGTGCGCCGGAGTTGCGACTTGAGAGACGAGGCGGGGAGGGTGATGCGCTGCGGCGCCGGAGTGACAACGTGTCACGTGCGCTACGGTGCCGCACCGCGAGTGCGCCGGAGTTGCGACTTGAGAGACGAGGCGGGGAGGGTGATGCGCTGCGGCGCCGGAGTGACAACGTGTCACGTGCGCTACGGTGCCGCACCGCGAGTGCGCCGGAGTTGCGACTTGAGAGACGAGGCGGGGAGGGTGATGCGCTGCGGCGCCGGAGTGACAACGTGTCACGTGCGCTACGGTGCCGCACCGCGAGTGCGCCGGAGTTGCGACTTGAGAGACGAGGCGGGGAGGGTGATGCGCTGCGGCGCCGGAGTGACAACGTGTCACGTGCGCTACGGTGCCGCACCGCGAGTGCGCCGGAGTTGCGACTTGAGAGACGAGGCGGGGAGGGTGATGCGCTGCGGCGCCGGAGTGACAACGTGTCACGTGCGCTACGGTGCCGCACCGCGAGTGCGCCGGAGTTGCGACTTGAGAGACGAGGCGGGGAGGGTGATGCGCTGCGGCGCCGGAGTGACAACGTGTCACGTGCGCTACGGTGCCGCACCGCGAGTGCGCCGGAGTTGCGACTTGAGAGACGAGGCGGGGAGGGTGATGCGCTGCGGCGCCGGAGTGACAACGTGTCACGTGCGCTACGGTGCCGCACCGCGAGTGCGCCGGAGTTGCGACTTGAGAGACGAGGCGGGGAGGGTGATGCGCTGCGGCGCCGGAGTGACAACGTGTCACGTGCGCTACGGTGCCGCACCGCGAGTGCGCCGGAGTTGCGACTTGAGAGACGAGGCGGGGAGGGTGATGCGCTGCGGCGCCGGAGTGACAACGTGTCACGTGCGCTACGGTGCCGCACCGCGAGTGCGCCGGAGTTGCGACTTGAGAGACGAGGCGGGGAGGGTGATGCGCTGCGGCGCCGGAGTGACAACGTGTCACGTGCGCTACGGTGCCGCACCGCGAGTGCGCCGGAGTTGCGACTTGAGAGACGAGGCGGGGAGGGTGATGCGCTGCGGCGCCGGAGTGACAACGTGTCACGTGCGCTACGGTGCCGCACCGCGAGTGCGCCGGAGTTGCGACTTGAGAGACGAGGCGGGGAGGGTGATGCGCTGCGGCGCCGGAGTGACAACGTGTCACGTGCGCTACGGTGCCGCACCGCGAGTGCGCCGGAGTTGCGACTTGAGAGACGAGGCGGGGAGGGTGATGCGCTGCGGCGCCGGAGTGACAACGTGTCACGTGCGCTACGGTGCCGCACCGCGAGTGCGCCGGAGTTGCGACTTGAGAGACGAGGCGGGGAGGGTGATGCGCTGCGGCGCCGGAGTGACAACGTGTCACGTGCGCTACGGTGCCGCACCGCGAGTGCGCCGGAGTTGCGACTTGAGAGACGAGGCGGGGAGGGTGATGCGCTGCGGCGCCGGAGTGACAACGTGTCACGTGCGCTACGGTGCCGCACCGCGAGTGCGCCGGAGTTGCGACTTGAGAGACGAGGCGGGGAGGGTGATGCGCTGCGGCGCCGGAGTGACAACGTGTCACGTGCGCTACGGTGCCGCACCGCGAGTGCGCCGGAGTTGCGACTTGAGAGACGAGGCGGGGAGGGTGATGCGCTGCGGCGCCGGAGTGACAACGTGTCACGTGCGCTACGGTGCCGCACCGCGAGTGCGCCGGAGTTGCGACTTGAGAGACGAGGCGGGGAGGGTGATGCGCTGCGGCGCCGGAGTGACAACGTGTCACGTGCGCTACGGTGCCGCACCGCGAGTGCGCCGGAGTTGCGACTTGAGAGACGAGGCGGGGAGGGTGATGCGCTGCGGCGCCGGAGTGACAACGTGTCACGTGCGCTACGGTGCCGCACCGCGAGTGCGCCGGAGTTGCGACTTGAGAGACGAGGCGGGGAGGGTGATGCGCTGCGGCGCCGGAGTGACAACGTGTCACGTGCGCTACGGTGCCGCACCGCGAGTGCGCCGGAGTTGCGACTTGAGAGACGAGGCGGGGAGGGTGATGCGCTGCGGCGCCGGAGTGACAACGTGTCACGTGCGCTACGGTGCCGCACCGCGAGTGCGCCGGAGTTGCGACTTGAGAGACGAGGCGGGGAGGGTGATGCACGTCACGTACGCTGTGGGGCCGTGCGGTCCATGTATCACCCTATAGCAATGTCCCGCAACGCATCGTCACCGCATCGTGTGGCTTCGCCCTTACTTATAATAATCCCTGAACTGTTCAGCACATGTCAAACAACTGCTTAACAAGATACTCAGTAGAGAATTTGAGTTAAGAATCTATTTAACAAATGCTTCACAGTTAATTATACTAGGATGAATTGTTGAATTCTTTCTTTGGGCTCATTTCCTGGAACGAAAGTTATCAAAAAAATATGTGACAGATTGCCAGTATCTGTTAATGTGTTTTCAAGAGCCAAGCGCATCACTTGACATACTTCTTTGTGATGAGTAGCTAAGTTCTTTCGGGGAGCCGTGTCTCAAAAATGAAGAATTTGAATGTATGAATAATAAAATGACTGTTTATGATTCTAAGAACTAAGATATTGACTACCTGAAATAAACTGTTTAAATTAAGAATTAATATAGTTGTTTTCTTTCAACCCTCACAGAGGTACTTACTAGGGTTAAGTCACACTGACGCAGAGTCAAAGCGAACCTCGAAAATGGATATAGACCCTTTAATCTAAAACGCAACGGACACATTTATTGAACAACTTACAATATTTATTTAATCGTAGGAGAACCAAAAGCTATAACAGATGGATAACAATTGTAAATTAATAATTTAGGATCACTACATAACAAGCACGATAAAAAAGAATATAAAAAAATGAATGAAAAATGCACTTTTAAAAAAAGTCAGCGTTCAGCCGAGAACGTGCAGAGTAGATTTTAGTAGTAAATGGGTCAAATGAGAACTCTTTATATAGAATATTAAAGTCCTTAGTCGCTCGCACCATGTATGTCGTCCTACAAGTCCGCGAAAATAGAATATCCTGGTTTCTTTATTTTATTTATTTGAGACTCTGTTGTCCATAGAGTGTTAGTAATACACACATACAAAAACAAACTACAATAAAAAATCCTAAATGTAGGCGAATCCAGTGCCTCCAGATAGGACTGTCAGTATGTTCAGCAATAATAATAAATAAAAATAATATAATAATAACTCTTGGCACACATGGTCATCCGATCCCAAACTAGGCAGAGCCTGTGCTATGACAACCAGACAACTGATAAACATACTTATATATTTCTTTAATACATACATATTGTAGACAAATTACACCCAGACACAGAACAAATGATCATGCTCATCACACAAAGATTAGTCCTGGGTGGGAATCGAACCCACGACCTCCGGTATAGCAGTCAGGGTCACTAACCACTCGACCAACAGGCCAGCAATGACCATCAGGTAGCCGTTAGGACTGTCTCTCACTGCGCATCAACGATGCTGCTTTTTTCTAATTATAGCATAATAACAATCAACTTATGATTTTGGAAACATCGCTGACACACTACATTAGCGAGTCAAGCCCATCAACACCCTGAAGGCATTGGTATACTGAACTCTCGGAGTGTTCACGAGTGACGACCCGCTGCGTGCAGTTTGCCCACAGGCTGCAGGTATAAAACGATTGGCAGAAGGCCGTAGACAATATTGTTTGACTTTTTTTAGTGACAGTCGAAAATTTACACGGGTACGTAAATACGTTGGTTTAAGTGACTGCTATCGTCCGTTTTGCAATAAAAAATCATAAAGTAAACATATTAGCGTGAGGTATATTTTTTCGAGCCATAAAATTCCGACTGATAATGGATAATGTCATCTCCGAGTCATAATGGTTAGTAAGGATACGTTATATTTTAAATTAGACTGTATTGGTTTGTGTTTATTGTGCTCTGATGGTGTTTACAAAAGGTGGTTTATATTTGGAAAATTCGACATAATCAGCGCGCCGAGCTGGTGCTTTGTGTAAAGAGGCAATAAAACAAAGAAAATCGTGCGAAACATTGTTTTATTTCTAAAACACGTCACATNTTTATTGTGCTCTGATGGTGTTTACAAGAGGTGGTTTATATTTGGAAAATTCGACATAATCAGCGCGCCGAGCTGGTGCTTTGTGTAAAGAGGCAATAAGACAAAGAAAATCGTGCGAAACATTGTTTTATTTCTAAAACACGTCACATTTACAATACATAGTTTATTAAATACATCTCACTAGGAGTAAACATTTCATAATTTTAATACATTAAACGCATACACTTAAAATTAAAGCACAATGTAGGGATTTTAACAAATTTCTTAGAAGAATTTAATGGGAATGACCAGATTTATGAGAACTTTTACATCCTAAAAAAAAGACAATTAAATTAAATCACGGTCACTGTATTATTGCCATCCCATAAAACTTTTTATTATTATATTTTTTTTCTATCCCATACAGTGTGCTAAACGAAAAAGCATACAAACTCATTTGTTCGAAATTCTGTTCCACTATAACCTTCCTCCTTACAGTTTCAACCGTTTATTATGCTTATTTTAAATACAGGTTAATATACTACAAAAGTGATAAAAAGCGGTTCAAAATGTTTTTTTTTTTTCTAAATAATAAATGTGTATTTACGCCGTTTGGTGTATACGTTCTCGATTTATATTTTTTATAATAAAATCTCGTTACAAAAATGAGTATTCCAAATAGAATTTTTAATTCAATATCATTTCTATCAAATAATTTAATAACTTAAAATAGTAACAATTTTATTTATAAAGAGATTTTTGTGGTCCACTCTTCCAAAAGAATAAAACATAAAACTTACATAAAATATTTTTTTTAAATAAAAAGAGTATTGTCACAAGACATAACATAACCTTTTTGAAGTAACGACAAGTAGACTTAGACAGATATTTTGACTTGACTATCACTTTACAACTTGACCATTGTTCGTTGTAAAATGACGGTGACTATAGTTGTTTCATTTTAGCATGACAATAACGGTAATTCCCCTTTCCCTAATAACTCTTTATTCCATAATTTTTTTCTTTATAGGAATCCGAAAATCAAACTATTTGCATCGTTTTTATAAGCAAAACATGTTGAAGATCACGATATATGTCGATTTATTTCCGATTTGAAAATGAAGTTTAAAAAACTTTGGTGGGTCATGGACCGATATCCCCTTGCTGAAATGCAAAAACTTCACACTTTAATAGAAGTTCGTCCTAAAGGCACTGAAAAAAATTACCAAACATGGTTAAAACAATTTACTACATCTTGATATCATTCAGGGTGTAGTAAATTGTTTTGTTTTTTTGTTGATTGTAACTCATTATTACTATACAATCTATAGGTACATACCAAATTAATCAACAAATATAAGAACGTCACTCAAACGGCTTGAAAAAGGAAAATAAACTTAAAAGTTAG
>NDFZ01003435.1:0-11658 GCA_002192655.3 Mamestra configurata
TTTTTTCAGTAGATTTACGCGGTGGGTTCTTACAGGTTCCTGTGACTGAAAACTTTATTTGCCTTAATAATTTGGATACAATTTTGAGTAATCAAGCTACTCATAGTAAAAAGTCTGGCATTATAATTACAAAAACAAGTCGCAAACGTCGTTAATTCTGATCTAAATATCTTCAATTCAAGCTAAGACTTATTTATGTGTGTAGATGACTTCTTAATGCCTTTCTTTATTTTCACAGGTGCTCCACTAGACAATTGCGCTGTATACCTTCTAGATGAGGAGATGAATCCGGCTCGGGAGTCAGAACCTGGTGAAGTGTGGGTGGCAGGGTGTAACTTGGCTGCAGGGTATGTCGGTGGACAAGGGGCTGATAAGTTCGTTGATAATCCTCATGCTGCACATCCAGGTATTAATTTTATGTGTCTGGTCATCTTTGACATACCTGCTCATGCTCAAGACACCAAACGTTACAATAATCTATATGCCAATTGGGTTTTCGGTTGTATTTGTTAATATTTCTGATTAAAAAAAATATGTATATGTATTTCACATAGGCCTACATGGGCCCAAACGTCAAAAGCTGGTTCGCGGTTCGAATCGGGCGTTTCCTATGGAGAATAACCTTTTATATTTATATGAGAATAACTGACAAGAAACTCCACGGTTATGAATTTAGTTCAGACCACAAAAAAAACCTCATGTTTTCAAATGGTTCAAAATAAAAGTAAAAAAAAAAATTGGAAGCGCCCCTTGCTAATCATTAGCAACCTTGAATATCAACGTATGTCATACAATTATCAATTGATTTTAGATTTCGGTCGCCTGTACCGCACTGGTGACTTTGGTGTACTTCAGAAGGGAGTGATCCTGTATGCTGGACGTACAGACTCTCAGATCAAGATCAGAGGACACCGGGTAGACCTGCAGGAGGTCGACCGAGCTGTGGCTGGGGTCGATGGCGTTGATAAATGTAAGTATTTGGCAGAGGTTTTTAAAAATATTCTTTATTTAAATAAAAAAAAAACGTTTTATAAGGAAGTACCATTAAATCAAAATTAACAGGTGTCTCAAAACATTGAAAGTGCCTAAAGAGATCTCTGCAAGAAGGCTTCGGACCCTCGTACGCTTTCCAAAGGTTCCGGGACCAAAGACTGCCCCAAAAGTCCCGAGAAATGTCCACGACGCCGTCGTCGAATACTAACTACCTACATATTTATAAAAAACGTAATTATAAAGAAATAGTATACTAAAACAAAACACACTTAAGCTTCGAAGTACTCGTCCGCATCGCTGTCGTCTGGAAAACTAACCAAAAGACTGGCAGCATTGCCCCATTGAATATCTAAGCTTATTTTATGGGCAGAGAACGTCTAAAGAAGCCCCCTACATGCAAATTTGTTATGGGTTTTTGGCTTCTTTTAGGGTAATTTCATTGGCTATCTTGTCGATTCCTATTCACAGATAAGTAATATAAATCAGACATTACTTAAAGGATAAATTTACTGAATTGATGATAATTATATTTTTCCTAGGTGTGGTGCTATGCTACGGTCTGGACAGCGGCAATCCTGAGATCCTGTCATTTGTTACCATCAAGCCTGAAGCCAGAATAGCGGCACAGCACATTGAGGCTGCGTTGAAGAACAGCCTGACACATTACATGATACCACAGGTAAGGATTTATGAATTCACCATTTTGTGAAAAGAATAAAAATCGAATGATAGCAGAATTGTTACTTTATTTTGAACTTGCATTTGAAGCCAAAATAGTCTGTAATATTTATAAAATAAAGGTTCTAATTGTAGGTAGAAGCTGTAGTTTGTTGTTTTGTTTGTGTAGAGTTGCCTGATTTCCTGACAAATTTAAATATACCTATTGACGTTTTTAGGTCATTGAAGTGGAGAGCATACCACTGCTAGTCAACGGAAAAGTGGACCGCCAAGCGTTACTGAAAATGTATGAGAACACAAACAACAATGGTAAGCTACTTGAAAACATAAATATCGAGATAACGACCAATCACAATTAAGAATACACAGTACATTCAATACAGCTTTTCACGAATGGTGAAAAATGGGTCCTCGTAATCATCATTATCAACAACTTTGACTTAGGGGCCAACACAAAAAATTGACTGTCCCATACATTTATTTGCGTATAACTCGACAAATATACTGAAAAGATTTTTTTTTTGATTTTTCGGTTGTTCCCGTAGTAAAAGTTGTGTCATGGAAACAGACAGACCGAGTAACTTAACGAAACTTTTTAACCTTCTAGATGACTCAGAGATCCCTCTAGACATCGACTACTCGTCCGTGGCTCCGGGCGACATGCGCGCCGCCACGGTCCTGTTGGAGACGGTGGGCGAGGTGCTGGGGCGCGCCGCGCGGGGGGCCGTCTCTGTGCGCGCCGGCTTCTACGAGCTGGGGGGCAACTCCCTCAACTCTATCTATACTATCACTAGGCTGAGGGATAAGGGCTACTTTATTGGTGAGTATTTTAGGATTAATTTTTCAATGGTCAGGCTTTCAGCTTTTACCTGAGGAATAAAATTGGTGGTTTGACAGCTTCTGTATAGAAAACAACGTCAAATCGTAATAAACATAAACATAAAAATAAACTAGCACTTCATTGAGAGAAAAAAAAAGGATTATTCAATCAAACGAATTAATATTACGAGTGCCGTTGCGATTCATGTCAAATATATAGCAACCCCTTCTGGCATCAAAAGGCCACATCTGCCACCTATGAACTACAAAAATACGAACGCTGACGTCACAGAAATTCTACAAATAAATACAACAGCCCAGCAACAACTTTCGTGCAGGTCCACTAGGCAGAGCACCCGTATTATTAGAGGATCCCCCTTTTTCTATGAAGAGTTGCGAGGCTTTGTGTCCTGTTTCAGATATCCTTATAGTAATAAGCTAAAATCATATACATATATTTCACAATTGTCAAAGATTTCCGTGCGATTTAAACATATACAACAGTTCAAATATTAACTGAGTATACTAGTTGCCCACCAGACACAACAACCGTCTGGTCGGAGGATCCTCCCTTTTCAATGGAGGTTTGCGGAACGTTACTGTCTGTACCGCATACCCCGATAGACCATTTTTAAATGATTCATTCCTCTTCCAGACATCAGCGACTTCTTAGGAGCAGCCAACCTGGGCGAGGTTCTGTCCCACATGAGCACCAGTCCCCACAGCGAAGCAGATGATAGTGAACTGTTCACTGCTGAGCCGCTGACTGATGATCATAAGCAGCAGGTTATTGAGTAAGTAAACCAGTTCAACGAAATTGATTTTTAAGGTTTGACTGCGTGAGACAGCCTTTGTAGAATTTGAAAGGGTTGGAATATAGAAGAAGACTTTAATCTATCATCATCAAGCTAGACTTTAGAGTGCACACCACAATATCAAAAAGGACCCGGAGCCCGCCCTAGAAGGACATGTTCAGGCTTAATTGGTGATGTATTTCAAAAAGGTCTGGTGCGTAACAGTCTCAACCAGATGTATATGATGAACGTTAACGAAGCAAACAGTGTATTTAAGGATTGAGTAGGAGGCGGTCGCGTAGTTTATGCCTGCCCCATGCCGAAGTGTTCGTATAATAGTTCCGTTTCTTACATTTGAGATCCGGAACCTCAAAAAAACGAGAATTTGTGTACAAAATATACTACACGATTGAGAATTTGGAGGATTACTTTGTCCGTCCTATAGGTTCCTTGCGTTTCTTACATTTGAGATCCGGAACCTCAAAAAAACGTGAATTTGTGTACAAAATATACTACACGATTGAGAATTTGGAGGATTACTTTGTCCGTCCTATAGGTTCCTTGTTAGGACGTAGTATTTTGCTAATAATCTAAAATCTTATCGTAAAGAAAATTGGCAAGAATTTTAAATTATACTCCTCAGTCAATTTACAGTTCGGAAGCACCGGGTCCTAACTCCCTCTATCTTTCCAGCATGATAGTATCATCGTTTTACAACAAGGCAGAGTTGGAGCAGTTCCTGAAACACGAGATCGAGACGAATGACTACGCGGTTCTCATCAGTGACACCTGGCCCGCGCTCATCAACGCTAAACTCAGCGTTGTGCTAAAGAATTGTAAGTTTATTTCTGAACCAACTCCTGCATTGTGTGCAAGAAGCAAAGAAAGCAGTTACCGCCATTAGGACCTAGTGACCGTTATTTAACGTAATCAGTTTCAGTAACTGCTTACGAGGCTAATAATAATCGTGTACCTAGTTTCCTGGACAAAAATGTAACGATTATATTACGTACGCAGTTGACACTCACACAAGTCACAATGACCGGCGCTCGCGTAAGCGTCTCGTTCAACAGATTATTATTAAAATTATTATAGGTACGTAATATGATATACGACTCGCACAACGAAAGTAAAGAACCCCTTGGGGAGTTTTGCAGCCAGTTTACCTGGTGTGCAAAAAAATCTGTGTCCTGAATCAAATGGCTTGATTCAGGAGGCGCAATCCGAATGTTATAAATAAATTACTACTCAATACTACAGCAGGACCGTGAGCACAGGTAGTGTAATTTTATGATCATTTCCATATGAGCAGCCCTTACTTTTAGAACCTTCTTTCAAGAACCTGAACATAATTTGTCTAACCTNTTCAGGAGGCGCAATCCGAATGTTATAAATAAATTACTACTCAATACTACAGCAGGATCGTGAGCACAGGTAGTGTAATTTTATGATCATATCCATATGAGCAGCCCTTACTTTTAGAACCTTCTTTCAAGAACCTGAACATAATTTGTCTAACCTTTTCGAAGGGATGTTGAGGTCGGCTTGTAGTCTCATTGGATGTAAGTAAGAACCTGTGTGTGTGCGACTATTTCTCTGGTCTCCAAAACCCAGTTAGGGTGTTACCACACCAATCGATCAAGCGTCGATCGATGGTATAATGAATTAGTCGACGTCGATCGATAGTTTCTACCTCTTCTTCGATCGGCCAAAGCTACCACACTAAATGATCAACGTCGATCGATGGCATCGATCGGCGGTGTAGTAACACCCTTACAGAGTAACCCGATACCGGTATTAGATCTTAGTCTTGATAACTATGTTATTTCCCTTACAGCTTCAGGAGCCCCGGTAGCCGTAGCGCTGAATTTCGATGCTCGCGACGAACCGGACGTGGAGTCTGAAGAGACAGGAGGACTGATGAAGATCATGATGTTCTTGGAGTTCGTGGAGAGCTCCGTAAGGGATAGCATGTTACCACCAGGAAAGGGTAAGTCACCAGTATTAACGTATAACGCATTTAAGGTTCACTAAACTCGTGTGAACTGCACGGAATGCGGAAGGATGAAAGAGTAACAAAAGTATCCTGAACGTAGTAGCGTGCTTTCGACTGGGCCTGTGACTTTGCGGTAAATTGTAACTAACAGTATGAGTCAGTTTCATAAAAGTAAAGAATTATTTGCAAGTAATTTAAAAACATTGGAGAAAATTGACCATTCCCAACCTTTCCTCAGAAATTAAAAAAAATACCACGGTTAAATTATAACAAGTTTATGGTATAAAGTTACATGACCGACTCTCACTGGGTCGATTTTATAAGAGAAAACAGCAATCAATGGATGGTTACAACTCATTTGTATTAGTTACTATATGTCTCATTCTTACACCAGATTTAAGATTAATATATTATAATAAAGTAGCATCCTTAATATTCCCACCTATCTCTTCCAGGTACAATCCTCCACTCTTTCATGATGGCGACGGCAGACAGCCTGACTCCTCGGGAGAACGTGGCCGCCATCAGGGCGCTGGAGAACGCCACCATGAACCTCGCCAAGGAACGGGGCTTCCTTGGGGTGTTCACCACCAACACCAGTCCGTTGACACAGGTAAATTTTCAGAGCAAAATAAGCTCTCGCGCGTAGTTATACGGCATTAACTTGCCTACAAGCACGCGGCGAGTGAGGCGCCGCGCCTCGCGCGCGGCATCCTTTTATGTTATACCTATCAGCTGGTTGATACGCGAAGGCAACGACCGCGGCCGCTTTGCGCGAAACTATCGCGATGTATAACTATTGGTTCGAAGTCGCTTTCGAGTTTTGTTTATAACAATTGTTATTCTGCCATTTCTTGATTTTAAATTTATTATTTTTCATAAATCGATTGTATTACCAAGACAAACTCATTTCGCTGCGGGAAAACAACCATTAAAATTTCAGCTTGTATTGGAGCAACTTGGACTATGATGCACTTCCAGAAAATCTACAATTTTTTTATCATTACAGCAACTAGGTACCGATGTCCTGGGCTACCAAACACTCCTCGACTACCAAATAAACGAGTACATTGACTCCAACGGAGACAGAATCTTTGGAAAAGCTCCCGATGACATGAGAGCCGTCGTGTGTTGGAAACCACTGGACTAACTCTATGAAATGTTTACACGGTAAAATAGACTTTAATTCCATTATGATTCGGTGTTCTTTAAATTGTGTCGTTTTGTGAGTTCTTCCTTTTATGGAGAAGTGAGTTTTTAGAAGGTATTATGATGATGGAAATTTGACGCTTTAACGCCAGTCTAAGTTAGATTTGAGGATCTGGAAAGGAGCTCAGAATGTGTATTTCAATTAAGTAGTGTTAAATGTTATTAATTTTGTTTGTTAAATGTTATGAATTGAATAATATTGTGAGCCCAACAGATGTGCAATAATAATTTGGACTTTGTTCGAATAAATTAAGACATACTTTATAAAACTTTGAGTTACTTTACAACGTGTAACAGTATAAACGCAATAGGCACTTGAAAAGGGGGTTATTGTACTCATCATTATGAACAACTTTCACTATGGGACCAATACTGAAATCGACAAAATGTACTGAACAGCTGTTTTTTTTCGCGATTTCAGAGTTGGTCCCTTAGTAAAGTTGTTCATAATGATGAGTACAAGGACCCCTTTTTAGTTTTAGGTATTGCGTTTATTCTGTTACACGTTGTTGACTTAGTCGTGATTGTTAACCTATTTGGTTTAACAGTGAAAAGTAGTTTTTGTATCTTGCCAGTTTTACTTTGTCAAAAAGAAATATATTTTGGCTTATTTTGTTTTAGACGTTTTTGTTATACCTAACTAGGCTAATGTTAAATGTAAAATTACTAAGAGAAGAAAAATCAGTGATAAAATACTAAAATTGTAGGTAGTTATTAATTAGTTGTATTAAGTGTGATTTTATTTTTTATTATATACTTAACCTCGCAAAAATCCTGTGTTTAAAATATTTTCTAAGATTTTGTATGGGTTTCAACTCACTATAAAATATTTGAAGGTAACAATTATTTTCTTATTGTTATGGTTACCTACATTTATTTATGCTTATGTCAAATGTTGGCTTAAAATTTCCAGTGATTTTTAAGAATCTTAAGGGGAAATAAAATACGAATGTGCACAAATACATTTATAACAGGAACGAAACACAGTCACAATAATTGAACATGACAATTACATTGAACGTGATAATTATATTATTATTATAATAGTTATATATATAATAATATTATAATAGTTATATAATATTATTATAATAGTTTTAAAGACTAACATTTAATTAACAGGCCCGTTTTCTAGAACGATGTTAAAACATTTATCTTCATTTAATACAATTATAGTATTGGCACAATTTACTACGTAATTTTTAGCATTTCTGTTTGAACATTTTTCAATACCTACGTAAACTACTTATAAAAAGTTTTTCCAGAAAAAAATACATAATTTTGGATTTATATATGACTGAAAAACTTTAAAATATTAATTAAAAAATTAAAACCATCCCTGTTTTTTAAATGAGTTAAAAAAATTGAAATAGTTCCAAAACCTGTAGGTGCTCGTTACCGGTAGGGTAGTTTAAAAAAATATTTTAAAATATAAAACAGGAATAGTTCAAGGGGATTAATCTCTCTAGATTAAAATATCAATTTATTAATGGAGTCAATAATATGTTTAAATTTGAAAACATTCTTATTTCGAAGGAAAAAAAAGATATCGGTTATGCTATTCAGAACTAGTTTAGGAATTAAAATAATTATGATTTAATTTAATACATTTAATGTTACTTATACTTGCTCTCAAATCGTCACAATAGTTAACAATAAAACAAATTATTCAGCTACATTCATATAAATGTGTAAATTTGTTAAACTAGAATCGTTGCAAAATTATAAACTAAACATTAAAGATTAATGTTAAAACTTTCAAAATTGTTTAATTTGATTTGTTTAAAACTTAACGTAATATCATGTAAATTGGTATCATAAAAATCAATATCATAGACTAACAAAGCATTTTCATTGCGTTTAGTAAAACGTACGAAATGATGATGTTGAATCCTGTGAAAATAAATCTCGGGAATCTGGAACGCTGTCGTCTCCCTCTTGGAGGTGGGCATTAATAGCTGCGACACAGTTTTGTAACTAAAGTAGCTATTTATGGTACGCGTCAAGCAACTTTGCCGCTCTGAATTTAGGTTTTGGGGACGACCCTGGTGCACCTGCGCGATGCAAT
The DNA here is from genome assembly GCA_002192655.3 of Mamestra configurata. Taxonomy (NCBI): domain Eukaryota; kingdom Metazoa; phylum Arthropoda; class Insecta; order Lepidoptera; family Noctuidae; genus Mamestra; species Mamestra configurata. Next base: position 8,558 of record NDFZ01003435.1, read on the forward strand.
CGCGTAAAAAAGTGTTACGTTCGTAGAAGCATTAAGCGATTAGCCAAACCCGCGCATGAGCGGTGTTATGATTGGTTGTCAAATTGACTACTGCGCTGTCAATTGTGACGAACTTCAGAGGGGCAAAGTTGTTTGACGCGTACTGTACGTACGCAAAAAATTTGTAAAATGTGATTTTGTTTTATATATTATTATTATTATAATGTGTTCTAAATGTTATTACTAATTACGAGTAAATGCTTATATTTGAGAAAATTAATATAGTTTTAGTTATAATTGTTAGATCTCTATATCTCTAAGATAGTGATAAAGTTAACTATGTTCTACATGAAAATACTTTTAAAGGATTAAGTGTAATTTATTTGACAATAAATATTTATCTCATAAAATATTGTATTTGTTTGTACTATGATCGGATTAGTTGAGAAAGCTGTTGACAGTGGAAATTTTCTGCTCAAAGATCTGGCCACAAAATTATCTACTTAGACCAGTGGTTCCCAACCTGTGGTCCGTGGACCACTGGTGGTCTGCAAGGGCCAAAATAAGGTCCGCGAAAGGTTTAAAATTTCACTCTTCATCTCAAAAATGTCATTGATGCAAACTGATTCTAAGTTTCTTTAGGAATGTGTCTTCTATGACAACACTTTTTAATGTTGATTTCAAAGCATAGTAATACTACAAGTTTTAACTATCTACTACTACTACAAGTTATATCTAATATGTTATAATATGATATAAGTTTATTTTAAGTTTAACATAGTTTTTTTTTATATTTGGTCCTTGCTAGCAACAAAGAAAACAAAGTGGTCCCGGGTCAAATAAAGGTTGGGAACCACTGACTTAGACATATAATATTTATCATGCCCAAACATGGTTAGTAGATATACACATTATGTACGTGGGACATACTGAAAGTTTATGGATCTGGCCACTTACAATAAAATAATGAAAAAACAATTACGGAATCCGAAAATATCATGTCTGTCATTAGTTTTTCATTGTGGCGTCTTTTCGAAAATTGTGTCACTCTCAAAATGAATTTAATTCGTGAACATTTTCGTTCAATGATTTTTATGATTTTCGTTGTGGCTTAAGTCAACACGAGAATTGCCAGAGACTTCAATTGCCATTTGGTGATGAAGCACCATGTCACAGCTCTGAGTATTCGTGGTTTGGAGAATTTGGACATGGACGTGATCATCTCCATGACGAGGCACGTGAAGGTTGTTGGCGACTGCGGTTACAGAATCTAATATTGATACCGTACGACAACTTATTTAAACCGACAAAAAAAATGACTTGTCAGCAAATTTGTACTTTGTTAGGCATTGTAATGAGTCAGGTGCAAAACATTTTACATGTGCATCTGAAGGTTCGGGAGCTTTGCATTCGATGGATACCGCATGACTTAACGAAGGACCAGAAACGACTGCGTGTCCAGTGGTGCCGTAAAATGATAAAAAGTTTAACGGAGGACAGTCATTGGCTGTTTTATCATGACAGGTGACGAAACCTGGGTGTATTGCTTTGAAACCAAATGAAAAAGCCAGTCGGCAGAGTGGGTCCTTCCTTTTGAAGATTTGCCGACGAAAGTTAACAAAAGTCGAAGCATGGATAGAAAAATGGCTTTTTTTCTCGGCAAATCAGGACATAACACGACAGTATCGCTTGAAGATCAAAGTGACAGTGACTGCAGATTGGTACGCCAACACTTGATTGTCCAGAGATTTAGAAAAAGTTCGCGAAGAGCGTCCTCAAAGCAGTATCCTCCTTCACCACAATAACGCATCCTCACATTCCGCTAAGGTAACGGAAGCGTATTTAAGGCTTCAAATGTGGAACTGATGACGCATCCGCCTTACAGCCCGGACCTCGCACCCTGCGACTTCTTTTTGTTTCCAAAAATTTAAGACAAACTTAGAGGCGCACGTTTTACGAGCTCTGAATCGGCGGTGAATGCGTTCCATGAAGCCATTGAAGAGGTTCCTAAGGAAAACTGGTCCAACTGCTCCAACTACAAGTCTTACCTTATCAGAATTCAGAACCTTTCAGTATGCCCTAAGTAAACAGTTACTACGGGTAAACATATTGTAAGTAATTGAATTAAGTTCTAAACGAGTTCAGCCGCGGTAGTAATTTGTGTTTCGATGGTCATTAAGTTATCTGAAAAATAAATCAACAAATTAGCAATTATTCTAGAATAAAAAGAATATTTTACATAAATAGCTGAAGCTGGGACCGATTTAGCTATTTAGCCGCACCGGGGAAATGCAATCTTTGCCGCTCTTCACAAAAACGCAATCGCGCGCGCGTTCGTAGAGTACATACGGGTGAAGACCAACTGGACCATGAGGGTGGAGAAGTAGGGGGCGCGCCATAACACTAATTTCAAGTCGTTCGTGGTGCGCGTCCCGACTCATCATTTGGTGACCTTCCTCAAGGAAGAGTTTTGGCCGAAAGGTGTGCTGTATCGGCGTTTCCGCGGCGGCTACGCGACACCTCGCAGCGTAACACGACGCGGTCACTTCGTGTGCAGTAGTTTTTAAGTTTGTTGTATAATATGTATATATTAGTTGCCTGAAATGAGGATACATAATAGTAGGTGCCCCATGCCATTTGAAATGTCTAACGGAGCCTCTGCGAGTTGGCTTCAGCCCCTCGTACGCCTACCAAAAGACCGGGATCCCAATCCCAAGATTCTAAAAGACATAATAATAAAAACCGCGTTTATAAGTCGCCTTACAAATTTGAGACTAGAGCGAGTATTGTCTGGGCTACAAGCAACTAAGCACTTACTTCAAAGAAGGAACGGTTACGTTAGGTATTTACCTAGACATCTTTAGGGTATATGCCATCATATATAGATTTCTTGTATAGCTTTCCTGACTTCAAATTACTCCTTTTCATTTTCCCTAAATCGTGTATTTGTTCTCTGAAAAAAGTAGAAAGCAAGATTAAATCATACCAGGATGTTAATTTTGTTTTGTATTTGTCACCGCAAGCACTGCCTAGTTTACAATAATATATCGCGTAATACTGTAAAAGCTTTCTTCTTAATATGAGTCTTACATATTGTTAATTATCGTATTTGAATGGGATTT
>NDFZ01003435.1:12098-22515 GCA_002192655.3 Mamestra configurata
GGTGGCCGGGGATCGCCCTGCGACTCCCGACGCCCGGGGCGTCTTCTCCTGTAGCGGCGGTTGGGGCGAAGGCCTTGCCTTTCCCTCGCGCGGCCCGCCTCCTCCTTCGCTAGCATTACTGCTTCGCAGAAGGAGGTGACCGCTCCCCAAGCCTCCTCGCTCCGGACCATGTATTCAACCAGGGCCGGACGCGAGAGGTCACCGCCGCCGATCGCCTCGACAAGGACACGGCGTTGCTCAGCCCAAGCAGGGCAGACCTCCACCGTATGCTCCACCGTGTCCTCCGGGCGATCCTCGCAGTGCTGACACCCGGGCGTATCCTCCCGCTTAATCCGAAACAGGTACCTCCCGAAACAGCCGTGTCCGGTCAGTACCTGCGTCAGGCAGAAGGTGAGGACGCCGTGGCGCCTCTCCAGCCACTCCTCAAAGAGGGGCCTTACCGCCACAATAGTGGCGTGCCCAGCGCTGGGCCGCGATAGTCGCTGTCTCCATACCGCCATGGTATCCTGCCGGTGCTCCGTCCGCCGCAGTGCAATTTGCCGCGGCAGCGGAGTTTCGCCCCAGCGAAGCGCCTCCACGCGCCCTGAAACCCCCTGCATACTACATTTCATGAAAATCGTTGGAGCCGTTTCCGAGATTCAAATTATAAATATACATATATACAAGAATTGCTCATTTAAAGGTATTAGATGTTGAAGTTAATAAGACATCCCTATATTTTGTAAAAAATAATAAAACCTGCAATTTCTGCAAATTGTGTCGTAAATTAAATGGCAATAAAGGAAAAAAATAGGATTTTTTAATCTTCTATTGTAAGTTTAAAAAAATATATAATCTGTGTTTCCACCATTGACACGAATCACACAATCACAGCGATTTGGCATGCTTAAAATCAGTTCATCAAAATCACTTTGAGGAATGATCGATTTTTCTAACGGGTGAGTCTCATATAAAGTTATTTGGTATATTTTCATTTCAATAACGTTCACATGATGTAATAAACGTGAGATATATATACCAACTGTTTTAATTTGATATTATTTCTTTACATAATAACATTTATATACTCTAAAACTCATTTCGTATAACGTTATTGGATATAATGGTTATTAAATTGAAAATCTCAATCGAGAGGTCTATCGTTTAAAATTTATATATTGATACCATAACATTTTCTATAATGCTCATTTGAATTTGAGTTGAGGTCGAATCTGTTCCAAAAGCATCCCGACTTCACGTAGCCTTTTGACTGCTACCGCTTTTTTTTTTTTACGGATAGGAAATCATCAAATGACTTCTTCCGCTCTGGTTGGAGCGGAAGGGCGTGTCAGACTCTTACTGACTAAAATCCATCCGTGTTCCTTCTAAAGCCCAATGCGTTCCAGGGCCGCGGTGACTCTTTCGAACAAATTCCGCAAACCTGGCAGGCTCTGGCCCTAGCGGGCCCCGTCTTTTATGCTGACATCTCTTTGAGGCGCGCGTGAAACACAACGCGCCATCGACCCGGGCCTGGTGGTGATCGGAAACCCGAGGCTCGAAGGGAGAGTAACCCCCGCTAGAGGTGAGCATGGGTGCCTATATTACGTAAAGGCGAAGTAGTTGTACTTCCCGCAGCGCCGGAGACGATGCAGAAGTAACTTTAGTGTTTTGAAGTTATGTCACAATAATTTGTTTTTCTCAAGAACGGTGCGTTGGGTGCGTCTCATTTCATATAAAGTTATTTAATTAGAATAGTGACCATTAATGCCAGCTCCCCTCTATTGATGGTGTTATCTTGGCAGGTGGTAAACCATAACTAAGTAGGTATATCTATTATCTTTTGAGTGGTATATCTAATGATTTTAAATTCAATGTATGTTATGCTTATGAAAATTAGTTATTTCAAAATTATATCAAACGTTTATTATATTAATTGATCGTTATATCAAATAAAATTATAGATTCAGTTGTTAGATCTCGTCAATATTACAGATTTTGTAATTATATCACATATTACTTACCTCTTTCTAATAAGTCGAAAAGTTGTTGTGGGGTATGCACGGCATCCATACTCGGCAGAGCTCTTCTTTGAAGCATATCCCATGCGTGCTCAATTGGGTTGCGATTGAGCAGGCCACGGCAGAACGTTAAAGCGAGCATCGGCTAGAGTGCGTGTGACTACTCTAGCCGTGTGTGAACGTGCATTGTCATGCATTAGTCGAAACGAATCACCCAACTAGCTTCGCAAAGGGATCGTCACACCTGAAACAATCCTCTCCGCATAAATCTGAGCTTTGAGGTGGTTGCCCCTGATCCATCCATGATCGATTCTTCCATCTATCAAAATACCGGCCCAAACCATCATTGTTCTCCCTTCATATGAATAAAACTTCCTGACAAAATTTGTATCGTTCTTGACGTCTAAAGGTCCTCCAAACTCGACGACGTCTTGTATCTGGCCTCATACCGAAACGTATTTCATTGGAAAAGCAAACCCAATCCAGTAGTCTTCCTCCCAATTTCTGTATTCGCGAGCCCATTATAAACTGGCCCTACGATTGCGGGGTGCTATAGGTGGAACTCTCAGCGGCCTTCGGGACGGGGACCCACTTCACGTAAACGATTTCAGATGGTTTGTTCACTTATCAGCAAGCCTGAAGGGCTGTGGAGCCTCGTAGCCAACATCATGGCGGTCATGGTACGATTCTGTCGAGCAGTATTTTGGATGTACCGGTCCTGTCTGCGAGTGGTGATGCGAGATCGTCTTCCATGTCGTTCGGCCACGCTGCCCGTGATACGATAGCGTTCTTTTTTTTTTTGTGAGTGGCTTCTCGCAGTACAACCCATAAGGTTGTCGACTGCTTAACCGGACTTGCCTGTGGTGGCCTTAATATAATATTAAAGCCTCCAGCCAGGGCTTTAAAAAACTTACAAACTAAGCGACTATACGCTAAGGGCACCCCCTGTGGGGTACGAGCCTCGGCTTAGGGCGTCCCTGGGGGGAGGACAGCTAGGGACGGGATGGATTGAACTATAGTAGGCGCCAGATAAATGTGGAATAAAGTATATTGACCTTTCCCTAATAACTGTTCATAGGTACCTGAACAATTAAATATGAATCGTTTTTCATTATTAGACAATGTTAAGGATCACGAGAGATGATGATTCGGGACAGCTTTGTGTCATTAATTCCGTTTTTCAAATTAAAAATGTCAATAATTGTAGGTGGGTCAATGACCGTTATTCCACGATTATCTGGCGCCTACTATAGATACTATAGCGTGTCCAGATGCGGCTTATAACGATCTGTGTTGTGCCAAGAGTGACAGTCGCCTGCAACATTCCGACGGCTCTCATCTCATCTCTTTTCATGTCAAATGATGTTGTTGCTTTACATCATCGTCGATGCAATTTTTGATGCATTGTAACGGTTTTTTTTTTATATAAATTTTGATTTATATGAAATCTATTTGTAATCAAAATGTACACTAAAAATAATCAATAACGTTCTAAAAAAGTAAAAATTAAAATTTAAAAAAAAACGTACCCACTTGATCCTTAAAAACTTTTGATGTGTGTAATTATTATTGTAAAAAAATGCTCTATCCAAAATTTACCGAGATATTATAATCGGTCAAGATGTTGTAGCTTTAAAATTCTCTATGCGTTACTGATTTATATAAAAATGCAACAATCAATATAATTATATAAAATTCTTCCGTTACTAATGAATGACTGACTGACAATGCACAGCCGGTCGTACAATGCTGAAATTTGGAATGTAGGTTCCTTTGGGAATGTAGGAGAGCACTTAGAGAGGATTTCCCGATATTCCTACGGGAACGGGAAAAAACGGGATATGCGCGTACAAATTCGCAGGCAAAACCTAGTAAGTAATAATAAAATGTATTATACGTAATTTAAAGGTTTCAGTTACATTGAGAGAATTCTATTACGTGTCAGTACAGTACTGTTCAGGAATCACTAAATCATTATTGTTTATGACTGTCACATAGCAATTAGTATAATATACCTACCTACGTATAATACAAATCTTATGCAAATCCTTCTTTCCAAATGTCATGAGCATTTAAATACTACAAAAATACACCGCTAACCTTTTGCGGTACAAGATACGCATCGCTTGATAGTTTTGCATCGCAACCTCGCTTAGCATATTTAATCAGCGCAGCGCTTTCCATAAACTACGAGTTGATCGATGCCAATATTCGTTAAGTCGGTCATTTATGATGAGTATGGTGAGTTGCGGGTGTCGTAAGAGGCGACTAAGCGACTCACCAGAGAATGGGCAGCAGCATTATCTGTGCATTGCAACAGCTACACTGCGATCGCCAACCCGCCTGCCAAGCGTGGCGATTATTCCAAAGCCCCCCCCCCACCCGCTCCTACCTGGGGGGGGGCTATGTCCAGCAGTGGACGTCTTTCGGCTTATGTAATGATGAACTATTATCATAGTTCACTTACCCTGTTTCGATAAATAAGCTGCACTGATTGTCATCGTGGTTGTAGACGGCTACACTTGACTGCGGTATGAACGAGAAGACCCGCACGCGTTTATTATCCTCTGTCGACATCAACCTAAAATAAATATCAGAATTCAAAACATGTATCAAATACATACAGTCAACAAATCTATTTGGTATGCAGGCAGCTAACTTGCAACTACGTTTAAACAATTTTATGAGTGTGCTGAGTCGACAATTATTGTACACCACACTTATAAGTAGGTAGAGACTAAGATTTACACATTGGCAGTGCAGCGAAAAAAACAATATTTTTGCCTGTATACCATTTAGCTTCGTTGACTGTACATAGACAGATATTATGACTAACTCAGTCTGTATAAAATGCAATGTGTACTAGAATAAATGCGAAACCTGAAAACGGGTCATTGGACTCATCATTATGAACTACACAAATATCATAGACAATCACATAAATAGCGGCATCCATTTCAAATACTCACTTCGGCTTAACTTCGCTGTCGTTTTCAAGTTGTTTTTCGGCTTGACTACCGCTGGCCTCGGCGGGCAGAGGCATTAATATAAAGGTCCCACTATAATTTGGAGACTCTGGCATCATTGGAGATTCCGGATCCTCTAGATTCCTTCTGGCTAGCCAGTGTCTCCTGTAAAACGGTAGGCCGCGTTAGTGGTGACAAAAACAGAAGACGTATATATACGTCAGCTAGTCGTTTTAACTGATCGCTTAATCTGTTGAAACGCCGTACTAAGTTAGGCCAGCTGAAGGGCAAGCTGTCGATTGTGTTTAGGCATAGACTAGCTACGTACATCATATAAGATGCAGGAAAACTTCATAATTTGAAACAAATCGTTGGACAGTTGTATTATTGAAAACTGCAGTCGCGTCTCCGCGTCCGGGAGAGTTACTCATGATAATCAAATAAAACCGGCCGTACTGTATGACTCAGTCGCTATAACGTACGCTGTGAATGTAATAGACAACAGTCTGGGAGTTGACCACACACTATTAATTAAGTATTACTAAGTTTAACTCACCTCAGAACTGGGATCCACATTATGATCATAGCAATCAATCCGAGAAAAACAAAGTAAAATAAAGTGTCACTTATAACATTCATTTGAGATGATAAAGGGCCTCCATTATCGGAACTCGGCCCGTCCATGATGCTGGGTAACGCAGTTGGCTGTTCAGATCCGAGGAGTGTGTCAGTAGCGCAGCCTGTGAAGCCACTGCTACGTGACCAAGACATGCGCTGTGAATGCAACAGGCGATAGTCCGGGAGTCGACCACGTCATAAACCAATTAACGCTGAAATATTTAAATTATTCTCAAAGCCGCTATTGAAAGACTTCAGGGAATGTATGTATGTAACTCGGGCTGGTTTCCGCAACTCCACGACTAAGCGCGTATTTTGCGCGCAGGTGGGACAAATGTGTCATTCGATCCACCCCAGCTCCCCAAGGAAGGCCAGCAACGCCTTGGTGTTACCAACTATCTCACAGAGGGACCTCAGGGAATGAATATAAATCTTTTTTGAAACGGGCATATTTGTAGATCCGTCCGTTTAGGTTGATTGTGGTCGCAGAGTAAGCGCTTCTACTAATGCAGCATAATTATGCATATGCGTGTAAACGAGTGACCAGTGTTATTTATTTAGAACCAGCTTACAATGTGGATCTTTTCCACACTCACTTACTCAGTAATCAACTCTGTATTCACTACTTTTTTGGCAATATCCTCTCAATGTATTATTCCGAAGTATTACTCTAGAAACTGTAACCCATTTTATATCTGGCGTAATATAGAGACCCAGGTTAGGCTCCGTGCTCTGTGAAGGACGTAAAGCTGTTGGTCCCGGCTGTCATTTGTAGAACTTTGACAGTTGTTTCGGGTAGTTATTCTTGGCAAGTGCTTTTATGTTATCTAGTTGTGACAATCGCGTCAGCCATAATAAAATGTCTAATAAATATTCCAATGATTGTTTTAGGAAAGAGTACTGGTAACATTATTTATTGGAACAATGAACAGGTTAACAAAAAAAATAGCTAAAATTTAAACTGTATTGGAGCCCTTTCTCGTGATATTTTCCGCGACTGTGTTCCCGTACCCCTGTCAAGTTAATCGTAGATATTGTAGCCTCCAGGGATTGCATACCAACAAGCCAATTTTGTTCTCAAGATAATGAATAAACACTTAACCTAGATCCTAGCTCCCTAACTACAGGCAATAAATCTAGGGCATGCGCTGTAGTCACGATGCAGTTTCGGACCTCTCACCTGTCTTTATAATTAGTACTTCTGTTTCGCTCCATCTGTTCCTGAATGTTCTGCACGTGTTTGGGAGTGGGTGGTGGTAGCGGGGATGGGGCAGAAAATAATTTTCAGTATTTACGAAAATAGATAAGAACCACACTGCAGTATCGTTTTATTGATTGACTCTCATATCAATTTACCTGTTTCTGAGAGCTACTCAATAAAGTTTTAGTGGCACAAAAATATCATTTTATGTCGTTATAACCATTATCTTATTTTTAAACTTTTCCCCATATTCATAAAACCTTTTTAACCATTATTTAGTTAAAATACTGTTTAAGAGATTCTAAATTCAAATTCAAAATTGAATAAAGTATCTGCTTAGCATTTTAGCTATGTAATGGTTATAACGTTTTAATGAATACGGCTGTAAAAGTGTCAACAATCCTCCGCAGGTACTACAGTCGTCAGCACGTCAATGGTAACACTTATGACCTTGTGCTGGTCTACCTTAGTACGGACTTTTAATAAGGTACGAGGCCAGTTTATGCTGGTTTATGTTGTTTGTTGTTGACAGCATTATCAAATCTTGTTGTTANATTTTACGAGGCCAGTTTATGCTGGTTTATGTTGTTTGTTGTTGACAGCATTATCAAATCTTGTTGTTACTTCAGCCTACTTTGTTTTGTGCTTGTGACCGCCTCCTTGGTGTGGCGACAAACACGACTTCTGATCGTGATATGTAACAAGAATTGCTTTCCAAGACGAATTACTCAATAAAGACTCAATAGTTTAAAGTTGTGCTAAGTTGATAGGACTCTGTAAGCATGTTTAATCGTATCATCATCACCATCACCAATGGAAACACCATCACCAATCTATAGCTGGAAATAGACCTTTTAATTAATTGCTTCATCTACGCCCACCGAGGGCCGGGAGTATCCATGTTCAGTCACAAATGTCGTGCAATTTAGAAGTTATCTTCTTGGATCACAGCTGGCGCAGTAGCAAAAATATCTATATCAAGGTAAGCCTTGATATAGATATTTCTACTTATCAGGGACGTGGCCGGGCAGTGTCAGTGGTCTGTCAAAATATCGTAGCATACATNCTTAATTTCTACTTATCAGGGACGTGGCCGGGCAGTGTCAGTGGTCTGTCAAAATATCGTAGCATACATTTTATGTGTGTAACTGACGCTTCCGTGCCCGGGCCGACGCACGGACGTGCACTACGTCATCCTGGTTCTCCGGGCTTTTGTTATGTATGGCTGCATCGAAGTTTGTAGCATGGACGAGACAACAACTGTCATAGACAACTGGCATTATTCAATAAACGATTTTTAAAGTCCGCCATTTATTTCAACATTGTCGACATAGGAAAATTAAAAATAATAAAGTGCAGTGATTTGTTGGTTTTAAAACGTCTGTGACGTTCCCAAAAGATCGACATGGCTATAAAAAGACAGGGTGCACTAACTATTTAATAAATTGATATAATTAATATACAAAACTTTTTTACAAAAAAATACAACCGACTTCCAAATAAAAGACTACTTCAAAAAAGAAAAAAACACCGATACCATTTTGTGGTGGCGGCCATCTTGGTTTTTGAGATTAATCAATGTTAATAGTACTCCACTAGTCAAGCCCTTTCATTTGATACTCATATTTAGGGAGTTGTGAAAAAATATGTAGGTAATCCGCCATTTTGTGGCGGCGGCCATCTTGGACCGATTTTTACAAAACATAGTTAAGAACACGNAATAATCCGCCATTTTGTGGCGGCGGCCATCTTGGACCGATTTTTACAAAACATAGTTAAGAACACGGAGGCTTTAATATTTATATTAAAGCCACCACAGGCAAGCCCGGTTAAGCAGTCGACAACCTCATAGGTTGAACTGCGATACGCCACTTAAAAAAAAGAAATCCCGCCTCTTTCAATTATCATACAAAAAAAGCAAAATCAAAATCGGTTCATCCGTTAGAACTACGATACCACAGACAGACACACACACACACACACAGACACGTCAAACTTATAACACCCCGTCGTTTATGCGTCAGGGGTTAGAAAGGATTTCGTAAAAATCATACTATTAATATGGCACTGTACGATTTATTATCTAATCTTATGACATCAGGGGATAAAAATAATCCAGTATGTGCAATCTTTTCTGAGATGACAAAGGCATTTGACTATGTGGATCACAAGATATTTCTGAAAAAAATTACATGGATATGGCATAGGGGGCAATGTTCTGAAACTTATTGAATCATACCTTAGTGAGAGATATCAATACACGGAAATACCTAGAATATGTCATAAGAGTAAAATGCAGATCATATATAGATCAAAACCAAGACACTTAAGATATGGCGTGCCCCAAGGGAGCGTGCTGGGGCCGTTATTATTTCTGATATGTATAAATGATCTGCCAAAAAGAATACGACACAAAATAATCATATTTGCCGATGATAGCACAGCTGTAATAAAATGTAATCTTAAACTTATCAAAATTATATTAATAAATCTCTTCTCATTCATTGGATGAATAATAATAATCTCGTAATTAATTTAAATGAAACTAAGATGCACTGTCATCAACGGCAAACGCATCAAATTATTGACGTAACTATAATAACTATAAAATAGAAGAAGTTAATAATGCTAAGTTTTTAGGTGTTACCATCGACAGTAAGCTTACTTGGAAACCCATGATAGAAGAACTTGAGCAACTGAGTAAATCTGCTTGTGCACTCTAGAGAGGTATGTACACAGAGTAAAGTCCCGCATACCTCCACTGGAGTGGGAGGATCCTCCTACCAGACGATTATTGTGTCTGGTGGGCAACTGCCCGATAGTTGATATTCGGACTGTTGTATCTGTTCAAATCGCACGGAAAACTTTGCTTCGGCGATGCAAGATTTCGTTGTTAGTTCGTCGTAGATGACGCTTCGGTTCTTTTTGTTGCCGTACAAATTTCATTTCTTAGATTTTCATGTGGTGGCATTGATGCCGCTACAACTCTATCACTTATCAAAAAAAGGTAAATAAAGACACGTTACTGGTAGCATATCATGGACTTGTAGCTTCTGTGTTGCGATATGGCGTAATTTTTTGGGGGCAGTTGTCTGGCCGTGAGCGTTTATTTAGAATGCAAAAACAATGTGCCAGAGCAATGTGTAATAAAATAGGGTCTACAACCATTCGTTGTTTTAACAACGGATGGCTGTAGACCCATTTTAAGTCTTTCTAAAAAAGTTCTTATTAAATTATTAATTGACAAATGTTATAATACTATAGACGAATTTTTGAACGACCAATTTATTATAATGATGCAATTTTACCTTTAGATTAAGTGACTATTATCCCGTCCAGGAACTCCACGACTTCATCCCACTGGCCCCCTTCTACCATCGGACATCTAGGCGCACTGCAAGTTACCATCCCTACCTTGTTGCTATTCCACCAATTCGCACTAAACGTTTCCAAACGTCTTTTATAATGCGCACAGCAAAGGAGTGGAACTCTCTGCCTGCGTCTGTGTTTCCGAACGCATACAACCCTAATCTCTTCAAAATTAGAGTGAACAGGCTTCTTCTGGGTAAGCTCGCTCCATCGTCGACTTTGTCTCTGTCATCTATGACCTAGACTAGAGTCAAGAGCAAACCCAT
>NDFZ01003436.1:0-28293 GCA_002192655.3 Mamestra configurata
TAGTGTATAATTACAAAAATGAAGTATTTGCAATAAAAATAAGCTCGAACTAATCTGATAAAACGGCAATTTGTATTATATTGGTGTTGTTTGTAATAAATCAATATTTTCCTAATAAACGGTTTTTCCCTATAAAAGTGTGCCTTTATAAGGAAAATATTTAAGTAAAATACTTCTACTTTATTTATGACTGCGCCTCGCGCTACGCTACGCGGCTCGCGTTTAAGTTAAATTTCCCAAAAAAAGTAGCCTATAACCGTCTCCAAGACTCCATCTATCTCTGTGACAAAATTAATTAAAATCGGTTCATTGATTTAGGCATGAAACCATAACAAACAAACACTTACTTTTGCATTCGTAGTACTACATATAGATAAAACTAGGTTTTGCCCGCGACTTCGTACGCGCATATCCCGTTTTTTCACGTTCCCGTATAGCCTATGGCCATGAATGTGGCTATCATATACAAAAATGAAAATCCAAATCCGACTGGTAGTTCCAGAGATTAGCGCGTTCAAACAAACTGTTCAGTTTAATACATTAGAATAGATCAGAATATAGGTACTTTATTGTTCACCTCATAACAAACATTCCACAGGAAAAACATTAACAAACAAGTGTACAATAAGCAGTATTATTGCACGGGGCGAACTCTTCCAGACATCCTCCTCCTTTTAGCATATTTGTTTCACTACCAAAACGCAATGGTAACCACACTATTTAATGGTCAAATTTCAATTTAGAACCCATAAGTTGATTTTCAATCAACGTTTGGGTTTCTGCTACTGCAATTTGAACTATGAATTTATTTATGGTTTATGTTTGAGTCTCACGTGCCTAAAAGGGGTCAAGTCTATTGCCATAAACCTGTTTAATTGACCGATTAATTACATTGCCGTCAGGACACGAGATAATTACTCGTCAAGGTCATTGCTGAATTGTTCATAATTTTTATGGCGATGTCTAATCAAGTAATCAGACACTATCATATTTTCAAACAACCAAACGGACTGAAAAAAATTTAATTAGGTTCATTTGCTTTTTTGTCTTGAGCTCCATTTTGTTGACTTCCTTTGGCTTATCATGACCATTCCCAGATCTACTTCTAAAACACAGACTAGGTCCTTATGAACATTTTAGTCGTATTTGAGAAAGAATATTTTAATAATTCAACATTGTTCATTATCACTGTCCTGCTGACGCAAGAGCGGAATTAACCGGATGCTTACTATCATAATATTCATAGTACGTAATTATTATTTTTATGTATATTATTTAAAGGCCTACCTACTTAAATAATTTACATAACATAATAATAACTTTGTAGGTATGTGCAAAGTGCCATCAGTACCTAACTACTGAAGAGTGGCTGCTGTTTTAAATCCTAAATACTGACTACAAAGTCCTTAAATTTTGGTTTTTAGAAGTCATTATTATTGTCTTAAAGTCTCTATGCGAAATGCAATGCAGTATCTAACTTTTATTTCACGCCCGACGACTCTACCACTCTCCTCCAAGAGAGTCGCAAAGAGACCAGCACTCTTCGCAAACCACGACCGCCGTCCTTCCGCCCTCGCCGCCGAGGCCCGCCGCGACGTCCCCGTCAAAATCCACCCCGACCCTTGCTCGAGCCAGCCCGCGCCGCTGAGCCTGTAGTCTTAAATTCGCCCCTTAATAATAATTCTAGTTCGATCCAGCCCGTCCCTAGCTGNATCGCATCGGCCGCCCGATACGAACCCTCCCGCATCTCCAAGGTACGCCGACCGAGGCATACCCTCGTCACGCCCGACGACTCTACCACTCTCCTCCAAGAGAGTCGCAAAGAGACCAGCACTCTTCGCAAACCACGACCGCCGTCCTTCCGCCCTCGCCGCCGAGGCCCGCCGCGACGTCCCCGTCAAAATCCACCCCGACCCTTGCTCGAGCCAGCCCGCGCCGCTGAGCCTGTAGTCTTAAATTAGCCCCTTAATAATAATTCTAGTTCGATCCAACCCGTCCCTAGCTGTCCTCCCCCCAGCGACGCCCTAAGCCGAGGCCCGTACCCCACAGGGGGTGCCCTTAGCGTGTAGTCGCTTAGTTTGTAAGCTTTTTATAAGCCCTGCCTGGAGGCTTTAATATTATATTAAGTGGTGGTGGCCACCACAGGCAAGCCCGGTTAAGCAGTCGACAACCTTATAGGTTGAACTGCGAGACGCCACTCACAAAAAAAAAGTAACTTTTACTAATTATTTTCTTTATGTCTCTGTGGTTGGTCCCACATGTCTATGGATCGTGGTCAGCATCATGTTTGCATCGGGAGCGGACGACCTGCCTCGACCAGTTTCTATCCAGCAAGTCTCATAAGACCGTGTGGAATTTGTAGGACGACGAGCCTTTCAATTAATTAACTATGTACCTATATAACGTAGGTATCTTATTTATTCAGCTGTTACTGTATGTAAGTAAGCTTCGTAAATTAGGATTCTACAACGTTATTAAATTATTGAATACACTTTATAAACGGGTTTTTAACTTTGTTAGATGGACACCAACGCGAAACGATTCGAAACGTCGCAACCTTGTGAAATTATGAGTTCTAATATGTATAAACTAGTTGGTCGAGCTCAAAACAATGCGTCACTTACGTGAGTAATGATAATGACAACAAAGTAAATCATTAGGTAATGTTTTATCGCGGCTTCATAGAATTATCGCTTGAATTCCACAAGACTTCAATGTATACTAATGCTCCATTATGACTGGCCTCTTGGTCGAGTGGTTAGTGACCCTGACTGCTAAACCGTAGGTCTCGGGTTCGATTCCCATCCAGGATAAATCTTTGTGTGATAAGCATGATCATTTGTTCTGTGTCTGGGTGTAATTTGTCTATTATATTATTATGTATGCATTTAGAAATATATAAGTATGTTTATCAATTGTCTGGTTGCTATAGCACAGGCTCTGCCTAGTTTGGATAACCGTGTGTGAGTTGTCCTAAGTTGTTATTATTATTATATTATTATGATAGTCAGTTGTCGCTGAAAGCCAGCGCTGTAGCTGTCTCTCTCACACGAGTCCCGCATGCTGAGCGATGGCCGTTTTGCGCGGATATCTTCCTAACTTGCAAAACTCATTAATTTGAGTTAATTCGTTTTCTTTTACGGATCGTCATATTTCGCGCAAATAAACTGTTTTTCTTTCTTTCTTTTTTATAGCTTCACTAATCTCCTACTAATAATAAATCTGAAGAGTTTGTTTGAACGCGCTAATCTTTGGAACTACCAGTCAGATTTGGAAAATTCCTTTTGTATATGATAGCCACATTCATGAGAAAGGCTATATGAAAACGGGAAACATCTACAGGGAACAGGAAAAAACGGGATATGCGCTTACGAAGTCGCGGGAAAAAGTTAGTAATATTATAAAGTTGAAGAGTTGTTTTGTTTTGTTGAAGGCGTTAATCTTAGGAACTACTGGTTCGAATTGAAAAATTCTTTTAGTGTTGCATGGCCCATTTATTGAGGAAGACTATAGGTTATATAACATCACGCTACAATCAATAGGAGCGGAGCATTAATGAAAAATGTGACGAAGACGAAGTTGCGCGGCTCAGCTAGTAACAACATATTGTTATGCAAATTAGTTTTGCAAAATAACACACAGGGTACAGTTATTCAGTTAAATCTTAAAGTAATTTAGGCGAAGTGAGGCAATCTATTACGTGTGGCGGAATGGCAGATTCACAAAAATATCTCTTTTCATTTGAGATTAGATTTTTATTTTATTTTATATGAATTTGCTCTTGACTCTAGTCTAGCTCATAGATGACAGAGACAAAGTCGACGATGGAGCGAGCTTATCCAGACGAAGCCTGTTCACTCTAGTTTTGAAGAGAATTTCAGAATAGATCGGAATATTCATCAATTATTAAATAGTAAACACTAAAACCTAACAATAAACAAATAACTTACGAAATATGGATGCTTTTGCAAATGTAACACAGGTTTACCATAGACACAAAAAAAATGATTGCTGCAAGTAAACAAAAAGAATTCGACCTTGTAACATTGCCTTGGAAGCCAATTGTAATCGATTTTTTATTGGTATATCAACGTAATCAGATAAAAAAATTGCCTGTTGTAACATAAAACAAACTTCATATCGTTTGAAAGCGGAATATTCCAATTCTGTAATTACTATATTTTTCTCATATCGTGTTATCAATTAATGTGAAATACTAGTGTGGGACTGGGCAGGTCACACTAGCCGCATGCATAGTGACCGCAGGGCAAAAGTCTCCACGCAATGGTGCCAGAGGATGGACGGCGTCGCCGAGGCCGGCCCAGAAAGCGGTGGCGAGATGATCTGGATGCACACTGCGAAGGATGGTTTGAGGTGGCGCAAGAAAATAATCTCTGGAAGGATATGGGGGAGGCCTTTGCCCAGCAGTGGGACACAATAGGCTAAGGAGACGGAGAGACTAGGGCTAGAATGGCAGCAGCATTCTGTGTTTCTGTGTAATGCAACAGCAACAATGCGTTCACCAACCCGCTTGCCAAGCGTGGGGTTCGCCATAATCATAGAAATCTATGGCCATAATCGCCCCTTGGTGGAGGCCTATGACTAGCAGTAGACGTCTTTTGGCTGGTATGATGACTGGTACTCAGCTGCATCCGATTCGACTGGAAGCAGAGCCCAATACAGTTGACAAAATGTTACGCAGATTGCCAATTCAATATTTATGCCAGTTAGTTGGCAATAGGCTGGGCCTAATAAACTATGTCTTGCCATCCCCTTTGGGGAGTAAAATGGCCATGAAAATTACATTAATTTAATTTTATATTTCAACCAAACAAAAATAATAATTAATATTCAAATGGGTCGTGCTAGACAAACGTACGAAAATTGTTTTTTTATGTAATATTACCGGGTAACACCACATACCGTAAATTTAAATTTAAAATAAATCGCGTGATATTGTAAACTTTTTACTCTCGATAAGATTTTGATATATTTCAAACTATTGAATTTGGATAGGAGTTACTGGTTTTAAAATGATGTGTTCACAATACCAAGATTTATTACAAACTTTCGGTGTTTGAAATAACCCAGCCATCCACCTGGTATTTCAACCGGTCCCATTAAAATTCCATTCATGTACTATACCGATTTATCAAGCTATATGTAGATCATATTATTCACTACCCAGTCTTCAAGGTAAAATTAAATTAAATCGCAAAGTTCACACATGTACACATAACGATAAAGACTTAAAAATTAAACAGAAAAAAAGCTAGCACTTCACCCGCGTCTTCGTCTGCGCAGATTTAGTACAAACGATTTCCCTCTTTTCACCCCCTTTTTTTTTTTTAAGGATGGGTAATCATCAAATGACTTCTTCCGCTCTGGGTGGAGCGGAAGGGCGTGTCAGACTCTTACTGACTAAAACCCATCCGTGTTCCTTCTAAAGCCCTTTGCGTTCCAGGGCCGCGGTGACTCTTTCGAACAAATTCCGCAACCCTGGCAGGCTCTGGCCCTAGCGGGCCCCGTCTTTTATGCTGACATCTCTTTGAGGCGCGCGTGAAACACAACGCGCCATCGACCCGGGCCTGGTGGTGATCGGACAGCGAGCCACCCAATGCTCGCCGTCCGCAGGCCCGCGCCTACGGTGGCCGGGGATCGCCCTGCGACTCCCGACGCCCGGGGCGTCTTCTCCTGTTGCGGCGGTTGGGGCGAAGGCCTTGCCTTTCCCTCGCGCGGCCCGCCTCCTCCTTCGCTAGCATTACTGCTTCGCAGAAGGAGGTGACCGCTTCCCAAGCCTCCTCGCTCCGGACCATGGATTCAACCAGGGCCGGACGCGAGAGGTTGCCGCTGCCAATCGCCTCGACGAGGACACGGCGGTGCTCAGCCCAAGCAGGGCAGATCTCCACCGTATGCTCCACCGTGTCCTCCGGGCGATCCTCACAGTGCTGACACCCGGGCGTGTCCTCCCGCTTAATCCGAAACAGGTACCTCCCGAAACAGCCGTGTCCGGTGAGTACCTGCGTCAGGCGGAAGGTGAGGACGCCGTGGCGCCTCTTTAGCCACTCCTCAAAGAGGGGCCATACCGCCGCAATAGTGGCGTGCCCACTTTTCACCCCCTTAAAGGTAGATTTTCCAAAAATCCCTTTCTAGTGTTCACCTACTGCACCTATTCTAGTTCACTGATAGAAGTGATAGAAATTATAGTAGGCGCCAGATAATCGTGGAATAACGGTCATTGACCCACCTACAATTATTGACATTTTTAATTTGAAAAACGGAATTAATGACACAAAGCTGTCCCGAATCATCATCTCTCGTGATCCTTAACATTGTCTAATAATGAAAAACGATTCATATTTAATTGTTCAGATACCTATGAACAGTTATTAGGGAAAGGTCAATATACTTTATTCCACATTTATCTGGCGCATACTATAGCATGTTGCAATAAGTTTGCCTTTGGTACAAACGTCAGCCCATCAAACTACCCAAAACTGTCAAATTTTCCTAATCAACCTTCAACCTAATACTCCAGCGATAAAGTTGAAAATCTATTAAAGAAATTTGACAGATTGCTGTTGCTTGACGTGTTGGCGTCTGTACCACAACAACTGTGAAGAGCTTAAATAAAAATAAGTCACAGCTGCAATGTTTCTTTAGTTAATTTTATTTGACTGTACCTAAGTCAGGCATAAATAAAAAATAATATTTAAATAAAAGCAAAACTGCTGTAATGTATGTCATTGCTGACATAGGTACATTACAGCAGTTTTGCTTTTTTCATTTAATGAGCCAATCTGGTGACCGAGCACATTATCATTTCACAAAAATATATGAAGAAGCAAAGACCCAGCCATCCATAAAATATTTAGTACGATGTACCATTGAATAGTAACAAACCGGTTCTTCCAAACAGGTCGTTGGCTTGTATAGTAGGTATATATACATAGCCATACTAATAGGTAAACATCTTTAGTACATGTGTACCTGGAATGCTACAGTACTAGGTATTGAACATACAAACAACAAAAGAATAACGATGCGAAACGATAATAGTTTTGCGAACAACCTCGTTTTCAGAATTATCATTAGCTTCACTGACAACATCAATAGCGCTTTCGCTGTTGGTCCGCATAGAAAAGAAAAGGATGACACACCGCTTGTAATTCATTGCAAGATATGAATCAAACAGATTATTTATCTATTTATTATCTTCAAAATTTATTTGATATATAAATCTTTTCTTAAATCTATTCTTTTCTTAATTAAATCACCCCAGTATTAAAGGAGAAAACAGAAAAAAAAATATTCAAATTAGTGCACATAGTATTAGAGTTTTAAAACACGCGGCAATTGATTTTCATAAGTACATATAGATAGATTAACGCAATGACATAACACTGGTTATCTCTTTACACTGTTTTTTTTAACAAGCTTTTAGTTGTTTTCTACTCTTAAAGTCCTTTCGTTTGATACCGATATTAAGGGGGTAGAAAAAAATATAATCCGCCATCTTGGAGCGGCGGCCATATTGAAATGATTACAATAGGTATTGAGTATTGCACAATGTATTGTCACCAGAACTAAGGTGTATGCAAAATTTCAGCTCAAACAATCGGATACCAACAAATGTTAGAAAAATGGTTTGCAAATTATGACGGACAACTTGCATACATACGAACAGTGCAAGTTAAATAAAAGCTTGTAAAAACAAGTTAAGAACTCAAAAAATATACCTACTTAGTCATTTGACCAACTAGTGTAGATAAAATTAATGACATTTTAATATATTGACAATGTTACATTTATTATTTACAATTTAATTGATTGATATACATATTTATAGATTTATGAAGTCATAGTTAGATGTACCCATGTTATTTACCATTAATTTTATAGGAGAATGTGGTTCGGAAACGTGTTTTAGAAACTACCAAGTTCTTGGAATAATGCTCAAGATTAACATAAGTATACTTTTCCTCACGCTCAAATCAAATATTTATCTACATTTGGCTTTTATGGTAACATATGTCCATATTGAGCCTTTAACTCCTGTCTTTGCTATAAGTAAGTACCTATTGTGGGAAGGAAAACACGATTCTCAGCAACGTATAACAAACAATTGGATAATTCCTCGTTCAAAACGAATGGCTGCAAATTACTTATACATCGGTCACAGAACTTCAACGGTGATTAACAAAGTTCGCAGAAGATATTAAAGTACAGTAGACAAGTGTGTGCGCAAAGGCAGGTGCACTTTGTGTTCCTTAACCCTCGTAGTCTGATGGGACGGCAATCCGAACCGACCGGGAACAGATCAGGCCCAGGACCACGGGCTTTACTGCGTGCTTTCCAAGGCACGGGGTTATCACACCGTCTACTTCCAAACAACAACCGGGCTGCTATTGAGAAATTCCTAATGAAAAACCCCAATACTCCTATGCCCGTCCCGGTAATCGAAACCGAGACCTCAAGCTCAGCAGTTCCGATTTGCGAGCCAATGGGGCAATTACTATCAGTTGTACTTTGTACTTATTTGAAACACACATACCTACATATTTAACATAATCTAGTACAATTAATATATAACTACTGCAAGAGAAATATGTACGTAATTATATTCTCTGATTGTTCATAGATAAACAACACGTCACTACATACTCGGAACGGTTTGAAGAGTCAAGTTTTTCTAAAAATAGCCACTTAACTCTCGGTATTACAAAATATTGTGGGTACGGGGACATAGACACATCTACTACAGTAAAAAAATACTATTCGTTTGGTAGGTAATCCGGAAAAAAAAATATCTGCATGCCAAATTACATCCAAAACCGTTCAGCAATTGAGGCACGGTTAGTTGTGTACTAACATATTATATTGGTATATGAATTCACAAAAAAATATGTGTAGATATAGTGGAAACATTCCGGATTATTGTTTAATGGTGACCTTGTCACGGAAAAGACAACGAGGTCGAGTAATTACTTTAATCACTTAGACGGCACTCCCGTCAAAAAGTAGCAGACTACTGACGTCATAGAAAAATGGAAAACAACGCATAGACATCCATAGACTATAGCCAACATCCTGCTCTCTCTCACTTTCACCACAAACCGTGTGACAACCACAATCGCAAAACCACGTAACTAAATTTAAATTACGTTACACGCGTCTAAGATGCAATAACCTCGTCCTCTTCCGCGCCGAACGATATTACAAATAGAACAAACAAAAAAAAAATGACACGTTTTCAAAAAATCTCTCTTAGAAATATCGCTTAGGGAAAATAGGTAACATAAACACATCACTTACCTAGATAAACGTTAACACAACAGAAATAGCACTTGTTTGAAAACAATATGGAGCGAGTAGCCACCAGCAATATCAACACTACACTGAAAGTCGAAAGAGCTCAGCACACTGTTGTAGTCGTCTGACGGGCTGAGCACGATTCATTTCATTAGTACTTACAACTAAAGTGAGTCATCGGTTACGGTCGGCCCACACTAGGCGAAGTTATCGCTGATGCTGGGTTTTTGTTTTCCCCTACAATGTTTTACGCCAATAATATTATCAGCAGTACAAAATTAAAATAAAGGTCCCCAATGACCGAAAACAAATTGGATAGTAATTTCATTAAATATCCTTGCTTCGTTTTTGAGCATATTAAAGAAAAAGAAAAGAAAGAAAAAGTATTTGAAATAGTAATTGCAGTAAATATCCTAGATGCTAATATTATAAATGTGAAAGTCTGGATGTTTGTTCGTATGTCTGTTAATCAATCACGTCTCAAGTGCTGAATGGATTACGACGAAACTTTATAAACAGGCAGAGCGTTGTCGAAGGCTAGTAATATCGTAAGAACAGGAAAAGCATGTTGTGATCTTGAAACCTTTCATTTTTCCAAAACACTTATTATTTTCCTGTATTTCTCAACTGGCACGTGATGTCATAAATTACACCACGAGTTCGTTGAAATCTAAGTGGAATTCTAAGTTAATTAGTAATAAAGTTTGTTAACCTTTTCTTTGTAATTTCTACTGGGAACTACATCCTGCTATGTGTTAGAGGATGATTAAAACTAAAAAAAAAAAACTTAAAGTCGAATTGAGCACCTCCTCCTTTTTTTAAGTCGGTTAAAAAGTAACCCATTTCAGTGTAAATTTAGTTTTCCTTTTAATTAATTCTTAAGAACTGAACTGGTTTCATTCTGCTTTTATACTATTTTCTTTAAATTATTTACCTTACTTCATGGTTTCAGTTCTCGTATCGTGGTGACCGGCTTCACAAATTAATATAGGTAAGCTGGCGCAAATAAACTCTTTTTAACCGACTTCAAAAAAGTAGGAGGTTCTCAATTCGGTTCTATTTTTTTATGTTTGTTCCCTCATAACTCCGTCATTTATAAACCGATTTGAAAAAAAAAATTACTATGTGAAAGTATATATACTTTTTTATTTGTCCCAAAGAAAAAATAGTAGATAGTCATCGANAAGGAGGTTCTCAATTCGGTTCTATTTTTTTATGTTTGTTCCCTCATAACTCCGTCATTTATAAACCGATTTGAAAAAAAAATTTACTATGTGAAAGTATATATACTTTTTTATTTGTCCCAAAGAAAAAATAGTAGATAGTCATCGAAGTCGGTTTAGTTGATTGGTATTTAAATCAAAACAGCTGGAAAAAATATATCATCCAAGTAAACGGAATTGCGTATTTTGCTTCACTGTGACACAAAATTAAAAACTTTCGGTGTCGAAGTCGGTGTTTTCGGTCGTGTCTTCGTTTTTAATACCGACTTCGAAAATTAAAGTAATTTTTACTTAATATTGTTTTTGTTATTTGGAAGTTGTTTGTATTTTTATGTCAAAAAGTTTTTTCGTTTCTTTTCTATGAATTTCTTACTTTTTTCTTTTTAAATAAATTTCTCACTTTCTTTCTTTAATAAAGCTACATTGAATAATAAGCTTCCTTTATCCCCAAAAATGCATGGCTGTTGATAATAACGAATACTGGAGCGAACCCACGAGAAAAAAGCTAGTTTAAAAAAAAATGTTAAAAACCATTTCATTCCACTACAAATAAATTACATGTCAACACGCGATAGTGTGAACCAGCCTTGCCCCACTAATGTACTTCCACAGATAAAAAAAAAGATTAATTTTGTAAAAGAATGAATGTGTGACGTCACATTGGCGGCAGACTATCAGATGACGTAATTCCTAGTTCCCTAGCCCGTATTGCTCAGGAAAAACTTTATTTATAGATACCAAATCAGAACGGCTGGGTGGGTCTTCCAATTTATATATTTTTTTCGCCCATTACGAATGTAATTAATGTTCTATTATATTTTTTCACAGAAAAATCTAAAAAGTTTTGTTTTGTTTGGTAATCGAACCCTGTAGCTACGACCTGTAATAAAAACAATTTCAACCCCAAGCATGTCGGCGTGGTCTTAAAACTTTCATACCTACATTGTGTCAGTTGAATTCAGTCAACTAAACAGGTTTAAAACACCAATGTTCAAATTCAAGTCGTAATATTATCTCATCAGTGTCAGTAACTAGACAAAATGAACTTAGAGGTGTTTTCGACTATTTGCGACTACGATACGAATGCGACCGCTCCTGGAAAAATACGAGAATTACCATCTAAAATACAAAAAAAAAATTACTGTAGGACCTATCCCGTGCCTTCTTTGATTTTTTTAAATAGGTTAAACCATTGGTACCGGCAGACATTTGTAGATCTTGGGCAGTCGTTACGGATACTCAGAAGCCAGAAAATCTGACACCAGTCTTGCCAAAGAGTACCGTGTTCCCCAGTTAATGGGTTGTGGAGGTCTGGTAGGCAGCCGCTCCACGTAAAATACTGGTATTCAGCTGAATCCGGTTTGACTGGAAGCCGACCCCAATATAGTAGAGAAAACGCTAGGCAGATGAGGTAGGTGTCACATTTTTCAAAAGAGATTGACAAGCGTCAGCAAAATGTCACGCCGTCAAACCCAAACATTTTGGACACCATCATTTTCG
Organism: Mamestra configurata; assembly: GCA_002192655.3. NCBI lineage: Eukaryota > Metazoa > Arthropoda > Insecta > Lepidoptera > Noctuidae > Mamestra > Mamestra configurata. The sequence goes on from NDFZ01003436.1 coordinate 12,036, forward strand.
CTGATAGAATGTAACGTTCTCAAGTGCTCCTTTCTGGTTTTTTTCATGTTAGTCCAAACGTCAATAAAGACACCGATAACATTAACCTTCGATTCCATTGTTGCCACGGGGCGGCCCCATGAAAACAAATCNCGATGGTGAATAAAGACACCGATAACATTAACCTTCGATTTCATTGTTGCCACGGGGCGGCCCCATGAAAACAAATCATTATCCCGATACATCAAGCTAAGTAAAGAATGACGCATCGCTTGACACCTAAATTGGGGACTACGCACCGTCCATGACGTCACAGTCTTCCGCGCCTGCGTCCCTAACCGAGGTCAAGGCCATCGACACTGAACAAGGAAGTTTAGTGGGTTCTATTATTTAGTTTTTGTACCACTCAATTTTCTTACTAAGTATCCGTGTTGAAGACAATCACGCTTAAACTTTACTTTAAAAGATGCAAAAGTCAATGTTCTGATTCATAGGTACCTATCAATTTTAATAATTTTAGTTTTTCAAATGGTCAGTCACAAATCTTATGAATGTGTACAATACCTATGGATTAAAAAATCACGGGTGACCCACCGTCCTTTCCGTCCTTTTCATCTGGAAACGAATTACAGACCTTAATCGAGCTGTTTTTATGCGCCTGTTTTTAATAACCACAATAAACTTTTTAACTTTGATGCGCACAGATTTGGCATTCGAAATAGTTTATTGAACCTGATTTGTTTGTTAATATGTTTATTATTTCGTAAGATGTTTGTTGCTAAGTTAAATCTGGCAGGCGCTTATCTAAATGGCAATAACTATATTAAACTGAATTAGCATTCAGCTTAATTGAATAAATAGCAATTTTCAAAATGTTTTCTTTGAAAAAAACTTTAATGATGCTAGTTTCAGAAAATCAAAGCTTTAGTAAAATAACAAATTCTTAATAGAAAATCTGCCACGATAATAACTTCATACTCGTAGGTGGATTGGCAGACAACCGATCAATAAACCCCTATTTTTGAATTGGCGAAAATAGCCATTTAATGGTCAAATCTAACCCAACATGTAGATACTTAAAGTCCTTATTAACCTGCAAATCTCGCCTAATCAAATAAATCATATTAAATTCTACAACCAAGGCTATAGTTAGAATTTCTGTTTCATTTAGTATTGCTGACTCGTTCTTTGCCCAAATAATTAATATTGCCATTCAACGTGGCAATGCTGCCAGTCTTCTGGGCACGTTTCTGGATGAAAGCGATGTGCAGGAGTACTTCGACGCCTAAGTATAGGTATTGTGTTTTCGTATATATGTACGTAGTTAGGTTTAGAAGACATGTAATATCTGTAGACATTATCCTGTTCATTCATCACGTTAATATTATCTATCGTTCTCTTCAATTTTGTTTTTTTCTAAGAATTGATAAAACAATTTTAAATGTACTCTGTCAAATTTATCTGATTAACAACAAGTCATTAATATTGGCAAAGACATAAATAATGATAACACAACAATAGTTACGTCTCTCTCGTATCGAAAATTAATTGTTTATCAGCGGGTAAAAATGTTGATGAACACCCTCATCCTGCCAAGGTTGCGGAATTTGTTCGAAAGAGTCACCGCGGCTCTGGAACGCAAAGGGCATTACGAGGAACACGGATGGGTTTTAGTCAGTAAGAGTCTGACACGCCCTTCCGCTCCACCCAGAGCGGAAGAAGTCATTTGATGATTTCCCATCCTTAAAAAAAGGCACACCTTAATTGCTACTGTGTTTTTTTATCTTTTCAAGATTGATATCAATAGCTTATCAAAACGGACGGTACTAATCGTTCCCTATAGTTCGTGGATTGGTCTGCCAAACTGCAAGTGTTTGATTAAAAAGTGGCGTATTGCAACCAGCCTCACAATTACTGCCTTCTTGAGCATGTCACCTTAAACTATATCCAGGAGCTTGATGGATTCTCTTCAGTAAAGCACTTTACATATACAACAAATCTGCTATTTACTGCACTAAACCTAGTTTGCGAGCAAAAATTAACCGTACAACTGATGTATTTTTCTTGTTGTGAATGTGCTTTTGCATAAATCTTGTCTTTCATTGAAAAATTATCTCTTGCCTGAAACATTATATAATAATATAATATATAATAATATCTTGGGACAACTCACACACGGTCATCCGATCCCAAACTAGGCAGAGCCTGTGCTATGGCAACCAGACAACTGATAAACATACTTATATATTTCTAAATACATACATATTATAGACAAATTACACCCAGGCACAGAACAAATGATTATGCTCATCACACAAAGATTTGTCCTGAGTGGTAATCAAACCCACGACCTCCGGCTTAGCAGTCAGGGTTACTAACCACTCGACCAACAGGCCAGTCAACCAATTGGCAAGTCATTGAAAAGTACTTATGTTAAGGGAGTTGCAATAAAAGCAACAGTTTTAATTTTAAACAAGACAGGAACAAGCAGTAAATAAAATACCTACTACAGATAATAATAAAATCATTGAAATTGCTTCACATATTAAAAGATTTTCTTTATTCTTCAGTTTTCGGTTTTTCTTGCAGTTATTATAATGTATTTCTAACATACACCCTCAGAACTTATTAATAAAATATATTTTCTATCGTTTGTAGGTCCCCAAATAAGTTTCACAGTTGGGGCAGTAGTGATCCGCATTTCTGCAGGAGTCCATACAGTATGGGATCCACATACACAGGAGGCCGCAACTGCAATAAATGCATAAAAATCTTTGTAAACTCCCTTCATCCTTTATTGTGGCTCCTACTAGGACACTACCTAGCAATTAACTATTTATCGGCGTATACATAGGCACTTATAAAACGTCAGTAGTTAGTCCACAGTTCCAATTGGTATTTCCTTGTGAAAAAGAAACGGCAGAAATTCAACAGTTACTCGATCAAAAAAGTACCTATAAGTGCAAAGTGTCGAATGCGTTTTTCTAATAATTTTTTTTTACCATTATCCTCATTTTGTTGGTCTGAAGGATTTCGTTGCGGGCGGTTTCTAGTAAAAATAATTTAAGGTGTCAACAAAAATGTATGATGATTATGAGCTACTTTTGGAATGGACAATGAGCTAAATATAGGTACCAAAACAAAAAAAATAAACGCTACAGCTGCTATGCATATTAGAAAAACTTAGTGGAAAACGAAGATACAGTAGTAGTTGAAAATTTGTGTCACAAGACTCATGTAACTTGTGGTCTCTTTCAGCATAATTATTCTAAAAAGAAAATAATAATTAAACGTACCAACGTGTGCGCCACAAAAAGCGTTTTTCAAATATTTTTTTGCCATTGTCCTTATTTTGTTGGTCTGAAGGATTTAGTTTGTCCACCTATTTTAATGGGACCTGATATAATAAATTAATAAACGATAATTATCCACTTTCCAAAAACATTTTTGTTAAAGATTATCTGTCTGTCTGTTTTTTCTGGCTTTCACTGGCATATAGCTGATGATATAAGGAGTAACTTAGGCTACTTTTATTTTAGAAAAGGAATACTGGAATAAAAACCCATTTTACATTTTTTGAAGCCGCTAGTAATACATAAAATCATAAGTACTGTCTTTACCGGTACTTACGCATTCACACACAAACATAACGCCATGAAGTGGGTGTTCATATTGACTTTCTTGTCAACCTTTGTGATGATAGCTGTCTTGCAGGAGGGGCACGTGACCGGACAAGGTCTTGGACCAACGAGGACGGGGGCCGCTACGGGATTCATTGTTTATACCTGAAAAAAAATGTTGCTGTAACTTGTCATCTTCTAGCCATTTCTCTACTACCTTTTTCTTTCTATCAATCTAGACTAGCAAAAGCCTCCTTTGTCAATTTCCACACAACTCTGGCCTTTGTTATTTTGGGCCAATCTTTTCGGTAGGAGTCGACTTCGTTCCGCCATCTTCGCCTTGGTCTTTCATTTTCAGATTGCCTTGTTATTTATTAGCAGATTAATTTGGCTACTTCCCGTTTGGTCATCATTCCCGATTTGTCAACATGTCAAAAATTGTAAAAACAACTGAACACAAGTGGCGTTTTGTCAAGATATTGATCTTCGTACATTCATTCCCGTTTTATCAAACTTTTTAAGAGTATAATGTTTTTCTAGTGTAGGTAAATTCCTTGCGGCACGTTTGTCCATCATGTCTTGACTCTAGGGACAGTTTAGATAACCTGTTTTATCTTTTCAGTGATTGTTGAAATCTTAAGTGGGTTTCAATTGCTACTGCCAATCTTCAAGAAATCCAGTTTGTAAACAAAGTTGTTGATAAAAATGGATGGGTGAATTTGTTAGTTTTTTGTTTGTAACCTCTTCAGCCTTGACGACTGGTCTTGGATGAATCTTGGCACATGGGTAGACCATGCCCATAGATTAGGACACAGACTACTTTGTACGGGGAATATGTTCCCTTGGGATAATTTCATGCCGGGGGCGGTGTCTATTAAAAATATTTTTAGGTGTAAAAAAAAAATTTAAAATGATTATGAGCTACTTTTGGAATTGTCAATGAGCTAAATATTGGAATCAAAACAAAAAAAAATGAAACAACTGTTAACTGTTATGCATATTGGAAAAACCTAGTGGAAAACGAAGATACACTAGTAGGTAGTTGACAATTTGTGTCACAAGACTCATGTAACGTGTGGTCTCTTTCAGCATAATTATTCTAAAAAGTAAATAATAATTAAACGTACCCACGTGTGCGCCACAAAAATAAAGTAATATTTTGAAAAAATAGCGCGACCACCACCGAGTTGTACCAACTTGCAACTGAGGAGCTCCAAATGAAAAACACTTATGATTAAGTACATACAAATGAAGTGGTTCAGCTTTTTCAAATCACACTTCGAAACAGACTACAGAACAAAATTTGTCGTATTCCTCGTTACCCTCAGTAATGAGGAATATGACGCGAGGAGGAAGAGGTGCTAATCATAATGAAAACTATTTACAGTAGGGACCTACTGTAAAAAAAAACAACTATTCAGTACATTTCGTCGAGTTGCGCAAACATGAAAGTATGGGGCACTTGATTTTTCTTGCACGATTTTAAGGTGGCTTCCATAGTAAAAGTTGTTCGAAATAATGAGAACAATGATCCTTTTTCAGGCATTATTTCTGTTACACTCTGTATATCTGATCACATGCTTAAAGTTTATGCTACAAAAGCAGCTTAGATCCAACTTCATCGGTGGTTAGGTATACTTTAGGTTATGGATTCAATTTTAAACATTCAAATTGAAGCATTGGCTTACTATACTTTTATCTTTGAAGTTCTTTCCAGGGCGAAAAACGCACCTGCTATGCTTTCGGTTTTGTAGGTGCTTAAAGCGGTGGGCCCGCTTGTTTCATAATTCGCAAAGATCGCAGATATGCCAACCAAGATCTGATGTTTTTAACATGTCAATGATACTGGAAAATGACATTCCGTAAGATTATAAAATAACTTGAGAGATTGTAAACTCTCGATAAATTTTCAACTGAACATTTGGAATACTTTTTATACGACAGAACCAAAATGCCTATGAATTTTCATTAATTACTATAATATGCACCATAGCTTCTAGACAAGTAAAGTAAGTAAGTTCTATCAGCGATAACGGCTGCTGAAATTCAGTGTTGTTTTTTTTTATTTGGGAGGAGTGCGCCATACTATTCCTAACCACTGCAACTCCAGAATCAACATTGGCGATCACCAAAAGCCCGGTTCGAGTGACTCGGAGCCCGCAACGAAATTAATCAGAAAAGAACAGCGAAGGAGTAGGAAAAACATAATTTCTAGTGAATCGAATTGACATCATCATCATACCAGCCGAAAGACGTCGACTGCTGGACAAAGACATCCCCCAAAGGGGGTTGCTATAATCACCAGGCTTAGCAGGCGGGTTGGTGATCGCAGTGTAGCTGTTGCAATGCACAGAAACACTGAGTCCCCTAATCGCCTCTCACGGCACCAACGGGAAGTGATGGGGAATTGACATGCGCAACAATAATCCTATTTTTTACATCGCTGTCACAAGTCGAATGTGACATTGTCTGGAACCCATACTGTTGCGTTGTCGATTATGTTACTTTTTGTTTTAGGTTCTTTTACGGTAAAGATGCTCGAGTAATCCAACATTTAATTGATCAGGAACACCATACTTAGGGGTCGTCCATTATTCGTGGTGAGGTTAATACTAAAGAACGAATTCACACTTAACCAATTTCATCAGGTTGAATATGCAATCCTAAAAAAACCTACTAGAGTTCGCAGTCGATTCAACGATTTTAACAGGACACGCGGTATAGAGATGATTTAAGAAATAAAAAAACACATTTATGTAATTGTCCTGTATTTTAATAATCTTACAAATTTTAAATTAAGCATTTTGCATATTTATAAATTGATTTACTATCGCTTGTAGGTTCCCAGAAAAGTGCCGCAGTTGGGGCAGTAGTGATCCGCATTCCTGCATGAGTCCATGCAGTACGGAATCCATGTGCATAAAAGGCCACAACTGTAACAATAAATTATAAGGTTATTCTCTCACACGCCAATAATCTCGTTTCATTTTCATCGCCCTCAAGATATTGATAACAGCCGTCCTGAAAACATGTTTGCTCCACCTAGTCTGACTATAGAAATACGTGACATATTGTTCACTGTATTTAATAAGTTGATGTTGGTTGTTGGTGATGTTGGTTGGTGAAGATGATGATGATGTACCGACTTCAGCTGAAAGTCGTCTACAGCTGGACATAGACTGTTCCTGTGCGTCTCGCATTCAACGGTTTCCAGCAGCGTTCATCAGTCTTGAGTACAATTAGTCGTGATTATATAATTGACAAAAGTTCTGTTGACAAGCGACCGCGTCCAATAGTTTAATAGTTTCAATTAGGCCATTAAACGGCACTTTTGAACGTCATCGTTTACAGTTCAGTAAAATAATAATGTTACATTAATAAAGTGACTCTACTGTCCATTCGGAAAGGTAGATTCTTATGGAGAAGAACGGACAAGAAACTCCATAGTTACTCTTTTCAAATAATGATTTTACAAAATTTGGTATACAAAAATTAATTTAATATTATGTGAGGACGATGCACCCAGAGTATGCTACTTAAAGAACAAAGTATCACCAGCAGAGGTAAACTTATTAATTTCCTAAAGAAATTTAGGTAAATTGTACTCACATATTTACAAACATTGGAACCATTAATTAAACAACAGTGTGTGAGTCAACAGAAAAATAAAAACACAAAAAAAGAAACAGTATATCTATAAAGTTAATACATTAATCAACCAGTTTGACCTTCACCCTTGATTGTCCTATGGAGCAGGACCAGCATGTTTCCAAGCATTCTTATCCTGAATGTAATCTTCTAATTTGTAATATGCTTGTTCACAAAGTGTACTTTTAACATGAGTTTTAAATTTTCTTTCATTTAGTTCTAATATGTCAGAAGGTGTTTTGTTGTAACATTTAACACAATACCCCATGAAAGAAGTGTGGACTTTAGCTAATCTAAAAAATGGTTGATCTAATTTGTCTTTATTTCTAGTATTAAAATTATGTCTATCACTAATTTTACTAAAAAGATGTCGGTTTTGCCGCACATACATAATATTTTCATAAATGGATTATCAAGCGCAGTGTGCGACGCCCCGCCCTCCAACTAGGTGGACCAACGATCATAAATTGATAGCTCAGACTGAACGCAGAAGGTGACCGACTGAATGTTCTTGAACAGCTTGGGAGTCCTTGGGAGGCCGCGATAGGGGCAGTTGATTGGTTCTATTTTTAATTTTTATAAGACTTTTATACTCACGCCAATGAGCATATAAGCAATGACATTAAGTGCGTCTTCATGGTGATTTCCCGGTTGACTCTGGTTACGATGGACGCTTTGCAAGACGGGCATATGACCGGGCACGGGCTGGGACCGACAGGGACCGGAGCGGTCACGGGATCGGGCACGGGATTAGGCACGGGAACCATTTCCATTTTCCTGGAACAAGCGAGGTTTGTACTAAGGGTGCCTGTGTGGTATTAAAGGTTCATAGATAAACAACAGTCACGTCACCATCACATCATAGAACAGTTACTGATTGTTTGTGAAAGACTATGACTCGCCGTGAGGCCGATGTCCTATGTCTTCTACGATACTATATTCTTTGACGGGACGGTGACCTAACTGAGGCATGTGATCTTTAGTATCTACCATCATCAACATCTGCCTATCCTTTTCCAACTATATTGGGGTCGGCTCCCAGTTAAACCGGATTGAGCTGAATACCAATATTTTACGTGGAGCGGCTGCCTACCAGACCTTCACAACCTTACTTGAACCTTAACTGAGTAACACAGTACTTGTTGGCAAGATTGGTGTCACATTTTCTGGCTTCTGACAATCCGTAACTACTGCCAAAGATCTATAAATGACAGCCAGGACCAACGGCTTAACGTGCTTTCCGAGGCACGGAGGAAACTCTTTATGAATTTTGATAACTATCATCCTCCCATATACCAATTCATTTGGGGTCATCTCTAAAAGCCGTCACATCAATAGCCACCTTCTTTCCAGCCTCATCGCATTTTCTGGTGCGCGGCTTGTGTGACAGCACCAACAGTATCCTAAACATAATTGCGAGCGTGAACTGTGTTGTCATGGGTCGTCCTCTGTCAATTTTTGTGTATTTCTTTTATTTTTTTTAACTGCTTACTAACATAGTACTAAGTTTAACTAAACATTTGGATACCCAATTAAAGACAAATTATATTCTATTCTATGACATTCTTCTCACAATCCATACGTCGTTTATTTGGTTTTATCCTACACATATGTCCATATTCCTCAACTCAGCTTAATATTAACAGTTTTGTTTTGTTGATACTTTACGATTAATTTACCTTGTTTTGTTTGCAAATAATGTAAGTCTTAAAATTTACTAAAAAGTCTCATTGTTATCTGTGGAGAACTTGGTTGATTTCACATTAGTATAATTTCTGTATCCTATCTTTTTGTAAATCTTAATGCGTAATTGTTTGTTTTCCCGAAGAATAAAATAAAATTTCATGACAAATAATCGTAATTATGATCCACGTGAACTTCAAAAATCTAACACTTGATTATGTAAATCAATCAAATAAATTGCATCCATGAATGCATTGGTACATGGCCACCTGAATAAAATTAAGGAGAGCATTGTTTTAAGTAATTAAGATAAATTCAAGTGTTTACAATATACATAGGTACTACATATTGATTACTTGAAAATAGTTGTTGAGAGGATAGTGAGTTTGAATTGCTGCTTGACCTTGTTAAAAATAAACTAAAGGAATCTGGGAAATTGGGAATGGACGAGAATGAGAATGGAATGGGAAATGTTGTGTGTGTTCTGTGTTTTTAAAGATTCAGAAATGATTTTCTATAGGCTCGAAAGGTTTGGAAATGATAAAATAAAGTGTTTGTAAGAAAAACGGAAAAAAAACTATGTTTCATGAATTTTTTTTTTTTGTTTTCAAATTTTTTTTGTTTGTTTAAACTAAATACTTTTGTTGTCCTTCCCTATTTCTTTTATATTGATATATCACAAACAGACATTATATAGGGCTTTTCACTACCTACGATTAATTTCTGATTAACTTAGCAGATTCCATAAAATATCTGATCGTGATATTGTGAATCAGGCCCATAGGCTATTAACAAAGTGCCATGGACATTGCGGTAACGACTGTCAAACAGCCAAAAAGTATGTCAGTGTGGCCTTCGGCAGCGCTTGTCAATCCTATACATTTTGGTCTTGTTAAAAATTGTTATCTGTGATCAAATATCACTTTGACTAGAATTTCTTATGGTGTTACTACACCAATTGATCGGTGTGGTAGCTTTGGCTGATCGACGGATACCTACCGGGTGATAAACAATTGATCGAACGCCGATCGATGATTTAAGTAGGCATAAGTTTAACCCAAAAGTATACCCATAAATTGACAGCTATAGTTCTTAATAATAATGTTAGTGTTGTGTATTCCTTTTATTGTTATTATATAAAGATTATTATTTTGTTAAAGGTAATTATTTTATCATTAGCTATAAGTTGATTGTTGCGCCTTAACAGGGTAATGTACTCACAAAGTTTAGTTGAGTATGTAACTTTGTGTACATTGTGTGCAATAAATAAATAAACTATTTTAAGTACATGTTGTGAGCGAGCTTTCTCTCTCCAGTATGTCACATGTCAATAAGTATGTTTCTACCTGTAGTTTAAATAAAGGCATTGGAAAAATAAACGAAAAAAAAAATGCCTTCGATCGACGTTGATCGATTGGGTGGTAGCTTTGGCTGATCGAAGAAAGAAGTAGAAACTATCGATCGGCGTAGACTAATTTATTCTACCATCGATCGAAGATCGATCGATTGGTGTGCTTACACCCTTAGGCCCGCTTACACCAACCAGAGTTATCTTATTAACTCCCGAGTTACTAATGTGAGACCATTCGATTTTTTTTATTTTTTTTTTAACCTCGTGTGCAACTAACTCTGACTTAAGTTCATGGCGCAATTGGGCCTTAAGGTTATTTAAAGACAGAAGTAAATGACAAAACTTACCTTTAAAAACAAGCAACTATTCGTAAGTTGATTACTGGCTCGGCTGCCGTCCATGTATGCTCACATACAACTAAAAGAGCTCTGCACATTAAAAGCACTTCTCAAAGTACATAATTATATGCACTTATAAATGAAGTACCGTGATCACTCCACCCAAGCCTTCACTTCGACATGTTCACAGAATCGACCGGTTCAGCTACAGCATTATTTCGTATGCTAGGAGAAATAGTAAAAGCTCTCAGGCCGTTTTCACAAATGCTAGGCGGAACCTAACTGTGCAACAGCGCAACATGTTAAAGTCATATTGAACTGAATGTCGACTTAAGTCTACTTGAATCAATATGCATAGCCTTTTCCCAGCTATATTAGAGCCGACTTCTGAAAATCTGACTACAGTCTTGCCAAGAAGTACCGTGTCACCCATTAAGGGTTGCCCACGCAAAATACTGGTATTCAGCTGAATCCGGTTTGACTGGAAGGACTCCAATATAGTTGGGAAAAGGCTAGGCAGATGATTTTTAGGGCCGACTTCCAGTTTAACCGGCTACCTGAGGACCTTAACCCAGTAACGCGATACGCCTTGGCAAGACTTGTCTCAGATTTGCTGGCTTCTGACTACCCGTAATGGCTGTCAAAGATCTACAATTGACAGACGGGACCGATTGCTTAGCGGGCTTTCCGAGACACGATGATGTAGGTACATGCATGTCTCCAGTAAAATTACGCAGCGTATAAACCTACCCATATCACAAAGCCTTCAGTTTATTCCGAAAGAGTAAATTATAATTGTGTATTATTAAAAAAAACTTATTAAATTTTGCAAGTGAACATTATAAAAAACAACGTTTATAATTGTTTTTATAAACATGTTGTTTAGATAATTAAATCAATATAAAGTTATGTTACACACGCGTTTTCTAAATTATACACGGGATCTACAGTAACGCCTTGCTTTTTACCACCGTAATCAAACACGAGCAAGGGCGTTACCTCTTATACCAATAGGTACATCTATTACGTCAATGGTAGAATGAATCAGTCGATGACAATGGGCAGTACCTCATTGATCCTAATCGACTCGACTAATCGACCGATTGGTTGTGACAACCTCACTCGCATTTTCCGTTTCAGAGAAACTCACTAGAAAAGGACCCAATAATAAGCTTATAAAATAAATATAAAATAAATTGTATATTATTTAAAAAATATCGTTCGTAAACTATTTTCATTCGTGTGCTTAAAAATTAAAGTAAGTTAAAGAAATTAACAGCAAAAGAAGAAAAGGTGTCGTGTTAAAAAAAATCGTTAACTATCGTTTGTATGTTCCCAGATAAGCGTTGCAGTTCGGGCAGCGGTGAATCACATTCTGACAGGCGTCCACCAAGTATGGGATGCATGTGCAGCATACACAGATTCTGGAAAAAACAAACGTTTTATTATTTATCATAAATATTGAAAAGAAATTGCCTATCCTTCGGGATACTAATACCAAACATATATGTTTTCACATTTACTTACATTATTAGTAGGATAAAAACTTCAATCCTTTTTAGAAAAATCTATCAATCAATTTAAAAAAAAAACGAACTTGAGGAATCGTTATTCACGATTCCTCAAATTTGTTTCATTTTGTTATAATTTAATATACAATAATAAAGGGTTAACTTACAAACATAAGAGCAATGCCATTAAATGAGTCTGCATGCCAGGTTCCGTTTGAACAACGGTGACGACGGACGAGTGGCAGGACGGGCAGGTAACCATGCACGGCTGGGGACCCAGGGGTATAGTATTCAGAGGTACTTGGGCCATATTTTGAGGCATAGGGTTTGGCGGCACTTGGTCCATGGGGGGCATATAATTCGGTGGTTCTTGGCCCATGAGGGGCATAGAGTACGGTGGTACTTGGCCCATTTGAGGCATAGAGTACGGTGGTACTTGGCCCATTTCAGGCATAGGATTCAGTGGTACTTTGGTTTCATTGGGCACGCCTTCCTCGGGAACATCCGTCATTTTTCCCATTTTCTAGGCTCTGGAACAAATAAGGTAGACTTAGAACGAGAAGTTGAGGAAGTCATTGGTTTATCTTTAATGTTCAACGTCCTTGGAAATGCAATATAGCTATAACTAATCTCAACGCAAAAAGAATCATCAAGATCAGTTCATAAACAATAATTTTATGCCCCAATAGATAACCTCAAAAACTTGTTAATTATTTTTTGTTAGACTGACATTGCATTGGTGAGGAACATGTGTTGCAGATGTCCTAAAATGATGCTTAAAACATTTAAAGCATGTACGTTTTTAACCCTGTCCTTGTTAAAATTTTGAAATATATGCGATATCAGTAGCCAATGTATCCGGGTCTCCCTTGTTTGACCGAAAGGAATTTGACAAATTTTCACTTCCCAAAAAATTTATCGCTCAATTTCATTTGCCAAATTATTACTTAGCAAAAAATCTATTCACAAAAAATTGTAACGCAAACCTAATGTTTGGGAAATGATCGTTTAAACTATAACTTGTTTACCAACTAGTACTTTTAACATTTTTTATTTAGTCAAATAATTCAGTTGGAATAACAGCTTTTACGCAAAATCAAATAAGCCAAATATTTAGTATCCGGGTAACCTACTAAAAACAATCTCTTTTTTCTATGAATGCAAGTCGTATCTGGCACTCGCCGGCCGCTGCCGCGGCACCGCTCGCTTCGCTCGCTTGGCTCGTGCGTAGGAAGTCACAGTATTAACCTAACCTAACCTACACATTTTGTTTAAAGAAGAAATTAACTTAATCTAAATAGTGGAGTTCCGGGTAACCTACTAAAACAATATATTTTTTGTCTTAACAAATCATTTCACCAAACGTTTATTGTCTGAAGATTGTTTGCTGTAATAAATCATTTAATTAAAGACCATATGCCATAATGACATTATACTTGGTAATATTTTTCCAAGTAAAAATTGGACCAAATAAAACGCGTATTAAAATCATTCGAAATATTGCAACGGTATAAAAAAAGTTGCTAAAATTTGTTTGGGTAATGAAACGGCAGGATCCCAAAGTATCCACATGTATGTCCACATGAATTAATTTTATTCGAGTAACCAAGGATGAGCGAATATGGATGCTCGAAACCTCTAGCTATGACCAAAATTACGCACTTAAAACGTTCATATAACGCCTGCTTTCACATAGATTTACGGCTATGTTTATTGGGTTCCGAACCTCTGTATGGAAAAACGGAACCCTTATAGGATCACTCGCTTGTCTGTCTGTCTGTCTGTCACAGCCAGGTTTCGCCACATTTGGACACATATTTATTTCTGTGACCCAAAGACGACTGTGTCACAAAAAATAATAAATTTGGAAAATTGGGTCACTTTTTGGGGATAAAATAATAAAATTAAAAAAAAGTTTTTTTAACTGTACCGTGTGACATACCTATCAATTATAATATTTATTAAAATTGATCATCGGGTCACTTATCTCCGAAACAACTGGGCCTAAAATTTTGAAAAAAAAATACAGTCTTTACCTATAGATAACAGAAAAACTTATAAGAAGCCTATGACTTTACAATATATTTTTTTTCTATTCGTTCGAAACCCTTTGCACGCGAGTTCGACTCGTACTTGGCCGGTTTTTTTGCCAACACGTTTTTATAGGTTACTTACTAGCTTCTGTCAAAAATTTCGCTTGCGTGAATATCGAAAATTATCCCAAGGAAACACCCGGGAAAAAAAATAGCCAATGTGCTATTCCAGACTATAATCTAGCCAAATTTACAGATCCATTCAGCCAATCCGGCGTGATTGAGTAACGAACATCCGGATGGATGTTCCTTATCTATACATCCATTTCGCATTTATTATAGTAGTAAGACAGACATTTAGCTAAGCATATACTGAGAATATTTACAACAATGTAGCACAACAACAACAACAATAACAACAATGTGAGTTCTGTCAGTCCATTAAACTTTATAACCTTATGTTTAAACGCAAATGGAAAATACGCGGGGATAAAAATACGAGCACTAACGCACTAGATCATATTTAAAAATAGGTACCATATAATGTTATGATTAAAAATAACAATGCTTGCGTGTCAGGAAAACAATAAAGTAAAGTATCCCCATTGTTTAAATGGGCGAAATTATCTACTACCTACTAATAACAATAGAGGTATGTACTCAATGTCAATATATATATAAACTTCTTAGAAATAATAACGGTCAAGAAACCAGTCATAGTCACCGTAGTCATCTATTGGTATCGGTTCCATGTGGTGACCGTGAAAGGTCTCCAAAATTCAGCCAAAAAACGTCACTGCTGGACATAGGCCACCCCCAAGTGCCACAATATGCTACATCGACCAGTCCTGTGCGTTACGCATCCGACCGGCATAAAAGGTACTTAATTCCAATAAAGGAAAAAACACTAAATAATGTTGACAGAGAGTTTCATGTCTGAGAAGACAAAGATGACAGCTCGACTGTATTATGACGTAGTAAGCAGTGATTCATCTATGTTGTGTCCATGCATCCTGTCCTGTGTCGCAACTATCTCCGCCGTCGAGGTTAAAATGTGATTATTGTTTTTTGAATTTAGAATATATAAAATTTCGTGTAATTTCGTCACAAGATTATCCTATTCCGTGAACGGCTTAAGCATCCAGCTAGTCCGTTCATTAGACGTTCTGTTGTATTAGACGTGTTGGCTGGATGTCATTTAGTCCGCTGATTATACAATGCCGATCAATGAATAGGCTAGGCAGCCAGTTTAACGGCTGATTAAACCAGTTGGCTGCGACACATATACATATAAAAAATAAAGGCACAAACTTAGCTTCATATTTTTGACTTACGGACCGATTATAATTATGACATACGTTTTGTTATCGTAGTTCACGCAGTTCTTGAAAACACAACTCTGTTTTTTTATAATATCTAGACGTGACCGCTCCCGCCGACAGCCGATCGCGTGACTAGATCGTTTCGGTCTAGGGAAGAAAATTTTAGGAGTGGTCCTAACGCCACGGTCACCATGGTGGTTGCGTCATCGGAACGTGCGATTCGCCCTGTACCTAATAAATTTATGTCTGTCCCATTTAATAGGGAGAGCCTGGCCTTCATATGACACAAAGCCAGACTTCATAGTATTGAGATATCAAACACTTGCAAGTGGCATTATCATTACATTATGTGGCACGGTCGAGCGATTGATCGTATTATACTTCGGTAGCCCGTAAAGTTGTACAGCTTGCATGGGAGCTGGTTGCAGGTGGAAAGGTGGACAAATGCATGGCTATGGTACACAACACAACTTAAGTAAGGCATGCTTATTTATAGGTTTACTCAGCGTTCACTAATAGGTAATAATAAAAACCTAACTAAAATACAAAATGTAACGAACAACTTTAATGTACAAAAAATATTCGTACATTTATAATTGTATATGTTGGCTATGAAATTAAATAATAATAAACATAAAGAATAAAGTAAAACAACGAATGCCTTGAATAGCAACTTTGATAGAAAGTAGTTTCGATATTAATTAGGAACCAATCAAAGAAAGAAAGATAACATTTTATTTGTGAAGAACTTAATACAACTAACAATATACATA
>NDFZ01003437.1:0-21949 GCA_002192655.3 Mamestra configurata
GTTTTAAAACTATGAAACGTGTCAGTTATTTAGCGTAATAGACTTAATTGGCGATCGTTCGAAAGCAACAAATTGAAGCTGAAAACGAAACAAATATTTTAAAACATTTATATTTTTTTACTTGATTAAATACTAGCTATTTCATGCGGTTTCACTTCTCTATCAAGAAACAGAACAGGGATGGTGTTTTTTTCAAGGATAACAAGTAGGCTACGAGAATGAGTGCTATGAGTTATGACACAGCGATACTGAAGCTTTCAATCTGCAGACGAGTTGGTAATCCGATGAGTAGTTTAGATATTAAATGAGAAATGATATTTATTTGGAACTTCGTTCCAATCGGGGTGTCCCTTGACACCTCTCAAGTTTTTTTGTATTTAATATGGGTTTGCTCTTGACTCTAGTCTAGGTCTAGGATGACAGAGATGAATATGTTCATATGTTCCGTTTTCCCATAGACAGCGGGAACACAAGCCTGCTTATCCCAAAATGAACGCCAATTTGTCCAATTGATCATCAATTATGTTAAATAATAATGTAATTATGAAACATAATTATGTTAATATTTAATGTTATGCTAGTTTCATTCCCGAATTTCGCGCGCTACGATAAATTTTGCGCCTAATTTGTCTTCGTTACCGGTCCTGATTTTCCACAACTACCTAACCTAACCAACGCCATGTTTGTACAATGCATAATTGTAGCCTTTAATTACTGTTATTACACACGCCGAATTGTACATTCACGTGTTGTGTATATCTGTAGTGAAAAGGGTTACTTATATTGATTTAAATACTAGTGGCCCGCCCCGGCTTCGCCCGGATGTTTATTTTTTTTTTCAAAAATTTCTTTCATAAAAACCTTCTCCTGACAATAACAAATACAACAAAAAAAGAATTAGCGAAATTGGTCCAGCCGTTCACGCGTGATGCCGTGACCAAGGGAAATAGGGATTCATTTTTACATATATAAGATAGATTATTGACATGATATTCTTTCTACCTTAAAGGAAAAGCGACGTTAGTTAAGCTTCCGATTAATTATTACTCAAATATCGACCCTCCAAGCCCTTAAAAAGTCGTTTTGTTCCTGAGCCAGTAAAAAGTTCGTAGATACTTCTTCTTCAGAATGTTTTATAGACCAATTTATCTTAGAAAGCGCACCTGTGTCTCTGCTTTTATCTTCTTATATTCATGTAATGAGACTCTTTTGTTTTAAAATAAAGTATTTTATGCCAAGAACCCTAATAAAAAGCAGTTTCGATGGAGCATAAATATCGTTAGGTTCTAGTTATTTATTAGATACCTACTTCTAAGACCTACCTGATTAATTGATAGAACACGTTTTCAATTAACTTTTAGCTTTATAAACTCCTTGATCTTGGCTCATTCTTTTCTATGCTTTTTATGTTCATTCCAGAGCTTTCCCGCTCTTATTGTTTGAGTTCACTTGGCACAAATGGAAAAAGTTTAGCGCGCATTATTAAAACCGCGGGCAGTCCCAATCCGTAGGTATGAAGTTGATTGTTTCAAAATGTTAATACTGGGAAGTTTTTTATACTTAGCTATCAATCATAAATATAATATTTTTAATACCTATTAGTTTGGTTTGTCTTAGTATGCATAATTTATATTATGTGAAGGTAACTCTGTCTGTCACCACGGCACACGAGTAGACCATGTCCCGGAATAGGAAAAGGTATACTTTTCATCCCGGTAGTATACTCCCTTGGTATAATTTCCAACTTTCACGCGGGCGAAGGCACTGGCAGGAGCTAGTAATAAATAATGTGACTAAGAGCGCTTATTATATAAGACACTAGCTCTGCCTATGGCTTCGCGTACCTTACCCCGCACTGTCTTATATTTTTAACAATAACAATATTTTTTACGTACTTAATAGGTTTTTTCTGTGCGTTTTATATACTTATTAAAACATATTTTCTGTATTGTTTAAAACAAAAATAGATTCAGTATTTTCGTTGACAAAGAGAAAAGGGCAATGGTAATTTTTTCTTAAACAACTTTAAAACTGATGTCCATACTCCCCAATCATTTACCGAATTAAAATATTACAATAACATAGCCTATTTAATGGGTGAATAAATTCCTATCCAGTTCAGAAAATTGTGTCGACAAACTGAAAGGAGCAAGTTATCCAGCCCCATTGTATCCACCATAAAACGCTAGAATAAGACTATAAAAATAAACTAGCTGAATTATGGCGGACATTAAGATGCTCCCCGAAATGACGTCACAACAAAAAGCTCCGTAACACTTAAGGTGTTACGCTCGCGGGTTGTTTGTATCTCGCCCACATGCTTTTGTGGCCGCAACTCCTGTTTAACGTGGAAATTAGAATTAAAATAATGAATAATATATCAGTTTTATATTTTAAGCGCAATTATTTCCGAACTCAATTGCATGCACATGGGTTTTGTTTTTGTTTTCCTTGGTAGACAGTCAAAAGCATGCGGTACGTGAAAATACCTTTCCGATAGTTTGAAACAAAAAAATAAAAATGTAACCGCGTACCGGCACGAATAGGCACGAATAGGCACGACCTTGGAAGTTTAAGCGTAACCTTGATTTAAAGCAATTCCATGAACACACTTTTCATTTCAATTCCACTTTCTCTTTCATGATATCCGAGCAGCTTCAAGTTTCATTGCTACCGCGCAACTGCGCAGGTCTTAACGGCAACCTGTCCGTTCATTAATTACCGCCGCCTTTTCTCGTGGAAATGTTCAATTCAAACTAGGTAAAGGTAAAGCTCCATTGATCTTCACAAACATTACACACGCCGCAAACATTCGGTAAGGCATTTTACCTTGAGTTTGTATTTAACAAAGTAATCCTGTTACCGAACGTGTATTTGAAGACGGATTTAAATACAAATGACAGATAATGTTATGACAGTTTTGAGTTTGTAATGAAATCGGGGTTTTGGTATGTTTTTCATGAATACCTTGTTGCATTAATTTCTCCTATGTACCACTATTGTACATACACTTTAAATAAATAAATTAAACTTCTGCAGATAGATAAAATCAAATCAGTCAACAATTAATTAGAGATTTGACAAATATGAAGTACTAGCTGTGCCCGCGACGTCGTCAGCAGGAGCTTAGATCTATTCCAGCCTATTATCTTACTTCTTACTACTGTTATAAATGCGAAAGTTTTGATGGATCTAAATGAAATTCGCAAAGAGATAGATTATAGTCCGGGAGTCCCTTGGGGTAGATTCAATACATTTATTTCGATTAAACCTTTTATAGGCACGTAGCGAGACATAAATAAAAAACCTGGCCAAGTGCGAGTTGGACTCGCGAGCAAAGGGTTCCGAACGAATTTCACTTTTCTTATATGTTATTATAACACTATAGTACGAAGTCGCGGATATGCGCGTACGAAATCGCGGGTTAAAGCTAGTAACATGATACGTGCAATAAGAGAATATTCTGTTCAGTTACTGAGATTTACATGAAAAATCTGCCGTTGCCCGCAAGGTGCGAGTTGGCGAGTGTAGTTTCAAGAAATATCAGGAGTCATACAAAACTAAACATATTTTTCATCAGAAAACTAAACTACTTTGTGACAGCCTGGTTTGGTTTGCTGGTTATAAAAATATTAACCACATTGTACTTGTTAATTAAATAAAATGTTTCTAAAAACATCATGATTTATTTTAGATACATTTTATTTATTAAACAAAGGTTACGCTCGAAGTCCCTTCGTTATAGCTATGTTCCACAGTCGGGGTTCAAGGGATTAATTTGGCAATCGTCAACCCTAAGTCTGCCGGCGGCTGTTAATTCACATTTTGACCCTAACTAACAACCATACGTAACTTGAATTGTTTTTGAATTTTAGAGAGATTAGTTGTCTAAGAATTTGAAAACGCTCATGTCGAAATAACCAAGTCCACTTTATGCATAGTAGCGAAATCAGAAGAGCGGGTAAACTTTAGTTGTGTTCGAGTAGCTACCGTCCGTAGCACTAAACACTTCGTAAAGGTTGAAATATGCATGTTTAGACATCCTTATAAGTTTTAGTCAACCTGCAAATGGACTAAAATTCTAAAATATTTTTCTTCAACGACATCGATGACTGTTTTAGTGTTAATTCACCCATGTTTTTAGTGTCTAGAAATCGGGGAATTTTCGACATTTTTAACCACTTCAAAAAAGAGCAGGTTTTCAATTCGACTGAATTGTTTTTTAGGTGTGTTTGTGCAGCTATATTTTCGCAAATTGTCAACCGATTTTGATGATTATTTTTTGGTTGATAATAAAAAAATATAGCCAGTTTACGTGTAGGTTAATATGGATTAATATTGTAGACCCATTCCAAATTTCAACTTTCTAGTGCTAAGCGTCTCTGAGCTAAACTGCGGACAGGGTTCCTTGTTGACTACGTAACTATAAAATAACTTTAATTTCGGGAGTCGGTGCCATAAAAAGAAGAAACAACCAAAAACACTGTATTTTTCGTTTGGTTGTTTTTTTTTTATTTTAAAATGTCTGTTATGAGGATTTCATAAAAAACGCTTGAAAAATTTACTGGAGAAAATAAAAGAATTGCGACCAATACACACAATCGTTCGCAATCCTTTTATTTCACCGATCAATTCACGACTAGGTTAACCCGTGTATGGAAAATGATCAGCCAATAGAAAGGGTTCAAGTTCACAGTACTGCGTTCCTATTGAAAGCTAGAGCTTCAGCCAACAATAGACGCCGCTGGCGTTGTCCTACAGCCCGCAATGAACTACATTTTCCAATGCGCTGGGCCGCAATGCCTTGCACGAATGTTGGAGATAATTGAATAGCTATTGGAAGAGACACTGAGTCTAATCTGAAACGACACAGTGGCATTTATATTTAAGTGCTTCATAAGTATGTATGGGGTAGTTGGTTAACAGAACTTATAAGTTAGGGAATTCGGTGGAAGTATGAAGAAGCGGAGGTGGCTATTGACTATTAGCTATTTTTTTATTTTTTTTTATTTATAGGTACACAACTTCCTTCTTTCACAGAGCCGAGCTTTAGAAACGATACACTAGCACAGAATATTATAATTATTATGCAATATAGGTAATAATCATGGGCGTGCAGTACGCTACACGCCAAATGCCCAAAAAAAAAAACTCACCACATTATTCAGGGTTGAAATCACGATACTGCTGATGCGAATTATCGAACCGAAAAATTTTTTTTTGGGCATTATGTACCTATGAGCTGGTCTACCCTTACTGTACCCTACTGCACGCGCATGGTAATAATGAATAAAGGGATATGGCTAGTACACAATAGTGAGACTTCAATATTGTAGACATAACGGTACATCGTAAGGCAACCTGGGAAATCCTAAACAAGCTGTGTGCAGTGTAGTGACTTACATATTATGTACATTCTAAATGCGAAGGGGTGGGTGACCTGAAATGGGACATTTGGACTGGCTTTGCTGGTGTTAAGAGAAGTTAAATATTTAAGTTGTAAAATGGAAGCTGGAGTAGCACTAAAGTATAGTTTCAGTTACCTTTAAAATATTAAAATGTCATATGTAAGCTTGTCCGTATCGCAAAAAAAAACATTTATTACGTAAATGCAGGTTAATTTAAAAAAACCACAGTGTCAGGAAAATATTCCTCAAGTATTAAACTTGCTACACTCGTAATGCGTCCCACGAGCGTATTTTTATAATTAGCAGCAATTCAGAACAAAAGAGGCGTAACTACGTACAGTGGTTACAGAAAATACATTCTAGAAAGAACGATGATAAAGTTTAAAATTGGTTTGAGTCTTCTTTTATGAGCAACAGAATAAAAATATTGCAGCTAATTGAGATTGCAGCTAGTAGCTGAAAACTATTTATAAGCTAGAATAAACATTGCAGTGTTAGCTTGTTGTTTGACCAGAATCCTTCGGGTAGATACCATAACTATCTACATTCTCTTTAGTACAAAATTCTACGTCTCGTTTCCCTAGTTTACTGTCGTTGATTATTCAGTTTGCTGATGTAATTACACTGAATATAGACACCTTGTTAGCATACACTTTGAATACGTAGAGAATACATGCTCCCGCTGTATAATAGGGTGACGTCAGACACTGGGGAAGGCTTACACTTAACACTTAGATCGTTAGCCCGGTCGCTTGTGATTTTCTCGGAACATCGCATCAACCGACGCCAGGGTTGTCAAACCACATTAATTATTAACTTCTTCAGCCTTTCCTCAGTAGCTGTACCCAAGTCATGTTATTTGTATAAATGCAAAATTAAGTATAGCGGCGACAGATCAGCAATTGACTGTTAAAATTAATTTTCGAAACTCCGGAGCGAAGTGTCTTCCTTTTTTTAAAATAGTAGATGTAAAAGTTACGCTGAGTGTGATGCAACATCTATACGACAGCATATATAAAACAGCATTAGGAACATGATGCAGAAGTCATAAAAAACCTATTTGCTTTTACCTTTTGCCAGTCGCAAAGTTGAATAATGCAATACGACAGAGATTCTACCAAAGAGCACTCTTGTCACATCTACTATGTGCGACTTTATTGATGCAATCAATCGTTCACGGAAAAGACTCCAGAATACGTAGCTACAACTAAGAAAATAAAAAACTNTAGTCATAAAAAACCTATTTGCTTTTACCTTTTGCCAGTCGCAAAGTTGAATCGCTACGATGGAAATGCTTCCATGAATCCGTGCCTTTGCATCGATAAAGAAGCGATGCCGATACTAATGCAATACGACAGAGATTCTACCAAAGAGCACTCTTGTCGCATCTACTATGTGCGACTTTATTAATGCAATCAATCGTTCACGGAAAAGACTCCAGAATACGTAGCTACAACTAAGAAAATAAAAAACTTTTTTACAAAAAAAGTACACCCGACTTCCAAATAAAACACTCACTTTTCAGTGGTACCTCACACCTAACAACACCAATGGAAAGTCACAGGATAGCAAAATACATAATTTCGTTTACTTGGGTGACAATTTTCTCCAGATATTTTGGTTTAAAAACCAAAATAAAAATTCCAATCGGAAGGTATGTCCTTTCACATGAAAAAATATTTTTTCAATCGGTTCATAAACGACAGAGTTATGAGGAAACAAAAATAAAACAATACAACCGAATTGAGAACCTCCAGTAGATACCTACTAAAAGTAAATAAAATATATTTTATAACCCCCAGTTTTAAAACGCAATCAGTTGTGCAATGTATAGATTATCAGACATCCTAATTAAATTATTGTAGACAAGTGTAAACAAAAATATTTGTTAGTATTATATATTATGATACATAATTATTGTTTTAAAAAGAAACGCGGTTTAGACTCATTCCTGACGGATTGGCCGGAGATGGCTAAACACAAAGACCTTTGGAAAGCAATATATAGGCCATCGACAAAAAAAATAACATTGTACCTTGAGTAACAAAAATAATACCGCAACTGTAGTAACGAAACAAAATTATTCACGAACTGAAATGTCCCACAACGACCCCACTACATGGGTCGTGTGTCTTTATGCGACGATTCACCGAGTATCCAGGTGAATGACCGGCCGCAACTCACTTCGAGTGCTGGTGACAGGCACAACTTCATCCCCATTAACCCGCAATATGCAGTATGTGACACACCTATTGTTCCCGTGTATCTGAGCGCCAATCGTCGGCTATTGTTTCCCGGCTATTCCCTGTCACGCTCACCTCGACCCTCGATGTTCGACTAATCGAATGTCCCTTAAGAGATTGTGTATACATTCGCTTAAGGGGGATTCGATTGGTCTCTAGGCTTGGTTTGCTTTGAATTATCTAGCTGACGAGTTAGCATTTAGGCGTGTAAAGTGATGTTTATTACTTATATTGTGGGTAGCGAACGAGTTGTATGCCATGAAATCGCAAGGGTTAGGGTGGTTTATTACATTCGTTCCTTTTTTAATTTACCGGTTGGTTGAGTTTATCATTTGCCGCGGATCTGTCTTAGTTTTTTGTACATTTATAAATAATAGGATCGTAAACGAAAACCACATCAAAATCCATCAAATAAGTTATAGAGCCTTTCCACTGACGCGGCTGTGAGATATTATTATATATTTTTTTTGTTTTAATGGTAACTTTTCTATAATATGACTTCAGTGTGCAGTCAATATTTTCGGATAAAATTAAATGTTAATTTTAAACTACTCCAAGTAGACGATCAAGATTTATCCAGTCTTATTTTTTATTCATTTGTTATGTTTATTTGTCCATTATTTTACCAATTTCTTACAACAACTGCAAAAGGGTTGTTTTATGATAAGTAACTGGCTAAGCTTTGAATAAAACCTAAAAATATGAATTAATTTAGATTAACCGACGTACCAAAAATCGACGTACGAAAAAACTTGTCAGCGATTTGCGGTACGTCGGTTAATCTAAATTAATTTAAGGAACCTAAATTATAAAAAAAAGGTATTTAGGTTTAGGTTTTACTCAAAGCTTAGCCAGTTACTTATTATAAAACATTGTATTTAGTAAAAACATTGCTCGGTTAAATTGAATAGCGAAAATTACGAGCTACTTTATAACTAAGCTCTTTTGCTGTAAACCTCGTTCTGTTAACTATTCCTAGAGTTCAGGGTGCAATCTAACTCTTCACAAAGTTGTTAAATGTTTAATTACTCGCTCAATATTTTAATTGGTTTCAATGAAACGCTTTATGGGAATTATGAATAACCTGTTGCCGCAGTTTCCTTGGTATTTAACTCGTCGGACCTTTACCGCGGTATATTTTAGACGTTAATCTTCTAGAGCTTATCCTGTGTACATTAAGCACCGGTAAAGTAGAGTTAAACCTTTGTCAAATAGCTTTACCTTTGTTTCATTCATTCAGAAAGAGAATTTTATATACGTACTGAATACGCTTGAGAATGTTTATTCATAAACCGGTTTAATTGCGCAAAACCGCATTGCGTATTTTCATGATATTCCTTCATAAAATATTTTCAGATAAATGTTACATATTTTTTCTTAATTCTTCAAGGATATTTTCGCATTCTTTTCTCTTTTTATTTGATTAAATTCGACATTGAACCACGTATTTTCTATTTTGTTAGAAAACTCTGTCACTTTACTATAAACATACGTCGCGATGCAATCAATTATAAAATTAACCCTTGCATGTTATAACCGCAACCCTTCGTGTACGAAATGACTCACGGGATTTCACCACCCTCAAGATGCAAACATGAAATGTTTTAACGAAGCTTTATAAAACCGATTTGAAAGGGATGATTGAGTGGTGGTTTCGCTACGTGCCGTTCGCCGTCAATCAGGGTACTAATTAAGCGTTTCATCGTGAATACACTCGATATTGCCACCCTACAATCGGATCAGGTTGGTCGTTATCTCCCCTTCGCAAAGGGGAGAGTAATTTTGTGAGCAATACATGTGCTTGTTTCGATATAATGAATTATGATTGCATAGTACCTTAGTAATCACGTCTAGCTAGGTATATCGTGCATGCAAGGACTTTCAATTACCTTAACGATAATGCTTGATTATTAAAGTAGAGTATGTACTTTTTTGATTTTGAACTTATAATTATTAACATAGAAATTACCATTAAAATCATAAGTTTATTTTTTAATTTTATGTTAATCTCTAGTAAAACGGTAGTTTATGTGAGTACAATAACCTGTTTCCGGAATTTTATATTTTTTGCATATTATCGACCTGTATTCGTGCACGAGACTCGGGAAAGCTCGTTGAATTTTTAAAAGCCTTAATGGTTTTTCTTTTACCAACAGTAAAAAGTTACCCTGCACAGTCAGACGTACTCGTATCAACCGTCCGTCAAAATCGACACGTTTTATTTCCATTCGAGGCAAACCAAAGCTCCTCAAAGAGAATAAATTAAAATAAATGTTTGATTAGCCTGCTGAAAGCTATTCCGTGTTGCGTGGAATCAGTGTGAATAAACCCACACAAAGTTTAAGAGATCCAACATTTGTAATAAAATGTTTTTAGAGAAAACCAATCCCGTAGAACGTAATAATTAATGCGTTTTTTATAGAAATATAATATTGAAAACGTAACATTGAATATCAAAAGGAAAACAGCTTTGTATCCTAAATCCAAAACCGTAAATATTATTTGTTAATTGAAAAATAACCACAAAAAAATGATTTATTTATCAAGCCTGGCTTATTTAATGTGATGGGCAAGGCTTACTCCACAGAGTAAAAACTTGTTACTGTATTCAGTAACATTACAGAGCAGACACGACGATTGATCACGGTTAAAAAATGAGAAGCATTAGCATATCCGTGGCATACCTGGGGCAAATAAACATTTTTTTCTTTCATATTAAAAAAAAACACAAAATACGCAAACCAAATACGAAATCCCAGCGATTTATTTATTTAATACTTTAATAAATAAATCGCTTAGATCTATTTCCTTCGATTTAGCATTACTTACGCATGGGGACGAATCCGTCCTAGGATAGGTAACAGCAGGCTGTTATTTTAAAATAGCCATCTATCAGTTCGTTAGTTAAGAAAAAACCCAGTCGACTGTCGTATTTTTTAAATCTTAACTGGCAGGTTCTTTTCGAAACAGTTTTTAATTAAAAGAGCGGAGCACGGAGCAAAACTAGCAGTTCCAGAAAACAAACGGACAGCGTAATGGGGAAAATCTCTAAAAGGGTAGATTTATATTTCAGAACCCAGTCCCATAATTCCGTTTAAATTGCTTGTTTAAATTGTATTTGAAAGCGTTCCTGTAGGATCAGCCAGTACAGGCCGCCAGTAGCCGTAACCCTTCCCCCACACATGACATGGCCAACCGTTCCATCTTTCACGGCTCTAAGCCGAGAATTAATAGTCAAGATTCCGATAAGCTGCCCGGAGTGCACGGGACCATTATAATACATATAGGTAATAGCGTATCGGTATGCGGTCACTGGAGTTGAGCTAAATCCATTAATCTCCATGGGGGTATATTTATGTGTATGTGTATCAGTGAATATACCCATATTTACTGATACCGGTCGTCGAAAATTGGGGATGTTCTAGTCAGTAAACTAGCCCACACCTTAATTATTTTAAAATCCTCACTAAACACAAGGAAAAAGCAAATAGATAGGAACCCGCAATGCAAAATTGTGGACCGCTCTGTTAGTTTTTGTGAAAACGTTCGTAATAAAATCATAACAAGTGTTTGGTCTGCCGCAAACTCCGCACTCGCTCCCCATAAAACTTTTCAGGCATATTATTTTTGCTCTAACTTTCCGCGCTGGTAGTAATATTTAAACTTACAACATACTCGTACTTATTAGTCTTGTTTTTTAAACTCAATATTTTGCACTGCTATTTCAGCGAATTTAAAAATAACTGGAATGTTCAGAAAAGCACAAATTATTTCATCATAAAACATTTTCTCGAGTGTTGTTCAACGTTCTAAATAAAACGGTATTAAGTTTTTAAGCGCTTTGTTCGCTTTTAAACACAAATAATTAAATAAAAAGCAAGTGTAGCCAATCACTTTTCTCAAACTTTTTATTACTGTTTTTACGTTCAAAGTCTAACGTTATTTATGCAAGAAAACCTTTCAGCTTGCAGTTTACCACCTGAGCTACCTGGTCTTATGGAAATTTATGTAAAGCTAGCGAAACAATGAATGTTGGTCCGGACTTTACGCTAAACAAAATTGATGATAGTAGTTATTTATGAGGCAAACTTCGTGTTAGATTTTATTATGTTTTAGTGCATCATCGCCTTTTTAGTCTAAAAATACGTAATCTTCGCGGAGCTTTTAGATTTCATACGTGTACATTTTCTATAAAGCTGCGAACGCAAGTAGGTTTTTCGATGCACGGCGTTTTATTTTAGTGTAAAAATGTATTCTATGTACAATATAAAACGCCGTGCAATGGATGGGGTAAAGTGATAAAGGATAAAGTAACCTACCCCATCCATTGAATTGCTAAACAACACGTCGAATTTGATTGTACCACATTTCTCCGACAAACAAAATCCCGACGAACGCTATCTCGACAGATCATTTTACCGACCTGCAGTAGACCGACAGAACAGTAAGCCGATGGAGTTTACCTCTACAGAACGCTATCTCGACAGTCATTTGGTCGACAAAACACTAGTTCGACTAACAGTTGACCGATTGAATTCCATTCCGACGTACAGTAGACCGACAGAACACTAAGCCGAAAAGGTTTGTCCCCCCTGATACATTAGCCAAACATTGGTGACAAGCGGCATAACCACGAATTTTGAAATATAGGGTTGTTATTAAATGAAAAGGTGTTTTATTGTGACAATGAGATAACTTGTAGGGACATTAAAGTATTGAGAAATTTAAGTTTAACGCATGCATTATACCTACTATCAATAATATGAATGCAAAAGTGATCACTTTCACGGCCAAATGGCCGAACCGTTTTATGAACTTTAGTACCGAGATGGATGAGACCCTGGAGACGAATATAGGCTACTGTATTGCGAGCGAAGCCATGGTCTAAAGCTAGTTTTTCATAAAGTCTTTAAATGTGCAACATATTTATATATCGCAACGAAGATGCTGTGTTCTGAGGTACACATTACCGAAATAGGCAAAACGTGCTGTGTGTCAGTGGCACTGCATAGTTCTTTAGTCAGACGTTTTTTGCGAGTATAGATCATTAGAATAATCTAGATTACTGATTTTTTATTAGTTTACTGTAAAGGAATTATTTATATATAACTAGTAAACTGATTCTTAAAATATAAGATCTAAGCTTCAGATTTAAATTTCTATAGGTACAGTAAACTAATTACTCAAGCTGAATGTACATTCTTAAGAAAATCGGAAGCTGTGATTTTACCTTTGACCCATTCAGACACAGAACGAAAAAACCCGTTGAAAGTGGAACTCTTTAATAGGCAGGTAAAGAAAAAAACAAGCAGTAAAATAAAACGAAATCCACATTGTACAGAAAACAAATTAATACTGAAACCATAAAATGTGGGTTTTTATTCATATTTTTTATCTTATAGTTCATCATATTAATAAAATGCACAAAGGTACCCCTCACAAATGAAACTATGCATGGAGTTATGTTATGTTAATACTTAAAAAAATAAACATTCAAATAATAAAATTAAAATCATCAATCTCTTTACTTAATCTACTTATTTTCACTTATAATTATTTTACACTTGAATCTCTGGTTTTCATTCAATGCCACATTAAACACGCAATTTCAGCATTGTATAACAACTACTGTTACGACACTTTCCTAATCCTAATCCTAACATTATAATACGAATCTATACTATATCCTAATATATACATCTTTTTCGTTACCGGCTGACTATGTGACTGACAGACAACGCACAGCCGAAACTTCTGGTCGTAGAAAGCTGAAATTTAGCATAGTTCCTTGGGGAGTGTAAGGGATCACTAAGATTTCCCGAAATTCCTACGGGAACGGAAAAGAACGGGTTATACGCGTACGAAGTCGCGGGCAAAAGCTAGTAATATTCAAATTAAATTTCGAGTGACATCTAGTATTATACATATATGCTAAAGTAAGATTGTTTGTTTGTAACGCTTTCACGTCTATATTGCTGAACCAATTTTGATGGACATACAGAGATGGATGTACAGAGATAGATGGAACCTTGGAGATGGTTATAGGCTACTATTTTTATTATTATTATTGGTTTATTGCCTGATTTTGTGAGCGAATTCACCATTCTCACCATATTTCTTGGCCAATCCAGCTGACTGTACATGTCGCCATATATTTTGGTTAAAATGAAAGAAACAGCATTTTTGTTTTGTGTTTGGGAAGACCCTCTTTACAGCCTTTATAGCCGCTGTTTCGAAGTCCATGAGAATAAAAGATGGATTTAAATTGATGTTAATTCGTTGTTGCGCATATGATTTTATAATCTCTAAAAATATGAAGTAGCAATTAAAAGTTTTGCTAGAAAGTAGCCCAGGCGATGGTTTCTGGACTACTTTACCATTTACACAAATATATACCATAGTACATATTTGTGTAAATGGTAAAGGGCAACAGCGAAGAGTACCATCCATTAATTATCCAAAAAGGTGATTCACCATTGTAAACATAATATCCCATCAGAAAATGTTCTTTATTTATTTGTGTAAACTCTTGGGGAATAGTTATACTACGTCCTGCGTCATACGTGGAAGATTTTTTTTCTCTCCCTTTAAGTACAAGCAAGTGAAGACAAATTTAATTTTTCTAAATCCATTTCAGTCATATCCAGTAATTTTCAGCCTACAGAGCAGGCCAAAGAGTATATTAGTATATTACATCCGTACACGTTTTTGTTGTTGATTCACGTTAGGTTACAAGTTCTCCAATTGTCTCAAAAAAACACCTTTTCCACATTTATTGAACCCTATTTTTCAAAATTTTGGTTATTCCGTTTGAAAATAATGTTTTTGGCAGTCTGCTGTATGTTTAATCATGTCCAGCGGAAATAAACCTTTTCGGCCTAGTGTTCTGTCAGTCTACTGTACGTCGGAATGGCATTCAATCGGTCAACTGTTAAGTAGTCGAACTAGTGTTTTCTCGACCAAATGACTGTCGAGATAGCGTTCTGTCGAGGTAAACTCGATCGGCTTACTGTTCTGTCGGTCTACTGCAGGTCGGTAAAATGATCTGTCGAGATAGCGTTCGTCGGGATTTTGCTTGTCGGAGAAATGTGGTACAATCTCGAATTTAGAGAACAGACAGATTGTCGGTCAGCAAAGTGTTTCCATTAGTATACTGATTTGCCAATTTTAACACAGAACACGATACGAGCGGGGTTACCCTTTATTCCATTGAACTATTTGGTTTGGATTCAACCATTTCAGTTTTGTCACACGAAAGGTGACAGAAAACCTTTTATGTCGCCTCCGGCATTCGAATTCCGGAGTGCGGACGGATGTTTTTACAAAATGTTTGTCACTTTGTGATGATATGACAGTTTGTTTGGCTGTGGGTATATGAATTTAATTTTTTTAAATAGTTCGGATGGCAGTCAGGCGGCCCGCTTTAAACACTGTTGGCATAGTGGTGAAATGAATAAACTCTAATATATTATATTATTCGCTAAAAATCATCTTTATACAATCCTTATCTACATTGTTTTTCAACGGTTCTACTGTAACGTTTTAAACATTTTGTGAAAGGATCAGCGCATATATATAAAAACAGAATTTCACTTGAATCCTCTCGCAAAACATTTTCCTAAGAAAAGTCTTACTGTGATGCAAATATGAAGTAGGTTGGTCCTTTCTGGATATAAACCGCTGAATCTGAAATCATCTGCTGATGTAAACAAAATCGGAGCCTGCACTTCTAGCCGCCATTTATTTAAAAATATAACCCTCTTATTGACACAGACTAGACTTTATGTTAAAACGAACGACTAAAACAAATAATTCGATTTCAGTATGGGTACAAATTGATCATACTTCTGGATGCACCGGTTTAAACAGGATATTTGATCACAATTAAAATTTGTAAACATTACCTACCTTTTTAATTAGATTTCTTGAACCCAGTTTGGCTCAAAAAAATAGTCTCCCATTTCAAATATTATTTGTCTAATTTTTGGAATTATACTTACTGAACAATATCAGGTGGTAAACAGCGATACCAAAAAATCTTTGTACTGCTAAACACAGCATTACCTGAAACAAAATAAAACTGTATTAGACACAAACATACAAAGATAAGCGATTTATTTTTGTTTGTGATCACACTTAAAGATAGGTGCAATAAGCATAACAATTATAGATTAGAAATATATATCTAATTTTTACTTTGATTTCAATATGTTTTGCAAACGTAAGCCTATATGACCTCCTCCTTTGAACTTCAATTACCTAGTATCAGTATACATATTGTAACGATAAACGAAAAACTTTTATTTCGAATTTGTTCAACAAACAAATTTGATTTGTGCTCAGCCATTTTTTCGAGTTCTTCTCTTTGCATAAAAAAGACTGAAATTAATTTTAACTCAACAAAATTTGTCAGCCATATTAATTGTAAAAGAAACCATGCTTAATAACCGTTATGGCAAGCCTGGCGCGAAATGTGAAACTGATATAAATTCCATTTAAATAAAATAGAAACATAGGTTCAGTTCAGGTTTGTCCACAGTATTTTCCAAAGCCATGAAATCATTTGTGAATGTGTGCCAGCTGTCAATACGGCGATGTTCGGTGGTTTCCCACGCTGCGCTAGCATTTATTCGGTATGAGCTTTTAAGCTTATTGCGTTCCATTTTATGCTTTCCATCGTTGCGGATTTGTGCAATTCCGACAATATTTTTCAAGGCAAATATTTAATTGTTTTTTATAATAGAACTAGAGGTTCTGACAGACGTTGTCCTGCCAAAAAGTTGGCTTTTTGTTGGGTTGTCATAATTGGTTTCGGAAAAACACATCATAGTACTTATGTGTCATCACAATTTTGTTATGAACATCAAAGCAAATATTTAACTGGTTTTATAATAGAACTAGTGGTTCTGACAGACGTTGTCCTGCCAAAAAAATGGCTTCTGTTGGGTTGTCGTAATTTATTTCGGAAAAACACATTATATTATGTGTCATCACAATTTTATTATGAACATCAAAGCAAATATTTAACTGGTTTTTATAATAGAACTAGTGGTGCTAACAGACGTTGTCCTGCCAAAAAGTTGGCTTTTGTTGGGTTGTCATAATTGATTTCGGAAAAACACATCATGTCATCACAATTTTATTATGAACTTATACCAGCTAGTGAGTCACACAAATATTCCAAAAAAAAACCGGGTTTGTGGAGATAACATACAAATTTATTTTTTTAACTTATATTGTCCCATTGCTGGGCAAAGGTCTGGCCCTTTCCACTCTTCCGGGTGTATTGCTCTCTTCGAACGTCCATCGCCCTTTGGCAATACTTGAGTTTGGACTTTTGAGACTCGGTCAGGGACCAAGTTTGCGCACCGAGGGTTAGGATGGGCAGAATGTACATGCCGATCAGTAAGCGCTTTAGCGATAACGGTGTGTCACCCTTCCTCACCGACTTCATAGACTAGTGGCTCTTCCAGGCGTTCTCGAAACGTCGTGTCAGTCGACTTCTCTGTCTGGAGAGCAAGACAGAGAAGTCGTCTTGGCTTTACAACAATACCTACAAAACGATATGAAGTAAATTTACAATCGACAACGTTTGCGGCCGGCGCGGGCTAGAGTTGCCTAAATCTCCTTAACAATATGAGCACTTATAGAATTAGCGCACGTCGCTAATCATTAATTTTGTTAATTATTGTATCGATATAATAAGAGCATCTGCGCGGCAAACCAACTGCATACACTACATGGTTGCCACGCAGCGCTTTGCGGTGCTACGGGTGCTACACGTATACTACGCGGCTTCTTAACATTGCTACGCGGCCTCGTAGCGTAGCTACGCCGTGTCTACGCGGCCTCGTAGCCATCGCTAGACAATCGCACGTAGCGAAGGCACTTCGGTCTCTGCAGCACGTATTCAAGCTGACGTTTATCTTGATACTATGATTGTTACGAGCGAATGACGTTTTTAATAATAAAAAAACCTTCCACACAAACCAAACCCATTTGTACTCGACGAATATTTGCTTTTTCCACTTTCGAAATCCAATAAGTCTTCCATGGACCATTTTTACACTTCTCTTTTAACTGCCATTCACTCAGTTCATCAACTCTGCCTGTATTTTTTGGTTTTAACCAAACTGAAGCTGGCTTTTCGCTTCACTTCCACTATTTCCTGTCTAAACTTCGTCAAAATTGACTATTTTGATACGAATTCCAAACGTGTTATTTAAATTTGCACAAATACTATCTTAACTTTCAGACGAACAAGTTTTAAACTTTTCTTCAATAGCAAAAATTTCTGCAGCACATGTACTAAAAATATTTGTTAAGTTTGCATCTTTGCAGCTTCCCTACTGCAGAGCTTTTTAAAATACTCTCGAGTGTAGTTCATTGCGCAAAATAAATACTAGACATACTTCACTTCTTATAAGATAGCTTGATCAATTACCCAGTTTTTTGGAAGAGCACGTTATAAATAAACTTGCTGAGAAAAATCCTCTTAAATATTGAACGCGTAGGGCATAGTCGGCTTAAGACGCTTCGTGACTTCTATTCCAAAATGTGAAGAAGCATGTTAAGAACACGTGCACAATTTATTACAAGCATCTTAAGGGTATCTTAAACGTAAAAAGCCGCGTTTATCAAGAGCTGCAAGCGCTGCGATAGCTCCCATCAATCATTACGCTAAACTTCAATTACGCTAGCTTGTTCAAGCAAAGTAATATAAGAAAGCAACTAAACTAAAATTGCGCAATTCATTAGTGTTTCATGTCTAACTAGCATCGGTTGTGTGACATGGGAAATGAACATGTATACAAGCCGCAGTTGACCTGCTCGTTAGTGTGTGACCCGCTCGCGTAGCCGGGATGGCTTCGGGCGGCTGGGGCAGGGGCCGGCGGGACACTCGACGCGACGTAAACACGTCATCGCCCCGCTACCCCCCGCACGCTACTACTCCCACTCGCACCCGCGACCCTCACGACCCCGTCGCGTCAATATTTCATTCAAAATACGAACTACGAGCGAGCACGTGATAGTAAAATGCCATGTGCTATGGCGTGTTATTCATAAGTTAACTGATGGTCGAACTGAATTAGTGTCTACATTTTTATGCAAGTGGGCAAACTTTGTCATTGCAGCCGAGGCTGAAAAGACGCCTGTCCCGAAGGCAAGGTGAAGAAAATTGCTCAAAAAGAAAGAAAAATGTTTATTTGGGACTCGCACACAAAAACAGTCAAATAAATTTAATAATTAAACAGTAATATAATGTTACAAACGGATAATAATTATATACACGTGTAGGTATCAAACAACTTTTTCAACTTATTCAATAAATTACACAAAATATCATTAACATAATAGCAATTACAATATTGGTGAGAAATGGCTAGCAGTATTTTTTTGACTGCAATGTTTGTTTTTTTAATGGAAGTATTAAGACAGCAATATTAAACATTGAAAAAAAAAACTCAATATTTTTGTATAAGAAAACGAATAAACATTAATATCTCGTTAAAAGAAAATAATTTTATAAAATACGATATTTATAAATTTTTTAGCCCAATATAAATATGTGCAAAACAATAAAGCCTCAGCAGTTGCATCTTCCTGATGAAACTAAAACAAAACGTTCACCTGTGTGAGGTGACCGTCATATAGAAATTGGAAATATAAACCTGCACTTAGAGAGACAAAGGGAAAAAAACGAAATTTACAGGATTTAATTGTTAAATTAAGTAGTTGACAATCTATTTCCCCCTTCGTTTTTATTATATCAAACTAGTTTAAAAACAAACATCAAATGCGAACAACTTCATCAAACTAAATTCAACAGGAGCATTAGGTACTAAAACAAAAGGTTGTTTTTAGGATGGGAAATCATCAAATGACTTCTTCCGCTCTGAATGGAAAAACAAAGGGCTAACAACAATTTAAACTACCTATTATAAATTTTCTAGTCCAATATAACAACGGGGATCGGAAAGCACCCCCCTCGCAGACCTTAAACTTGGAAATTGATCGACCAATCAAAATTCTATAATAAGTTAAAGCCTCACTATTTCCTTATTCAGTGTCTAGTGACGGAAGAGTAATTTACGTCAAATAACTGCCGTCTGTGCTCGAAGCAGATAGTCACGAATCCGAAACGAAGTGTTGTTATTGAATAAGGCATTAAGTATTGTTTTAAATGACTTATATGATAACTTCTTCCCAACTAAAACACTAGGAAGTGGTGACGGGCGGGCGTTTTGGGGGACTGTCTTTATGAAGAACTTTGACGTTCAAAAAGTGCTGGCACTCAGCCTAATTTGAATAAATGACTGTTGTTTCTTTTTTTATATGGATTCCGCAGTGCGGGCGATTTTGCGCGGCACGCTAATTTAGACGACATCATCCGACGAGATCTTGTCACTATCGGTGTTCTAGCCGTAGTAAAATGGCTTGGCACGTGACGATGATAAAAGACCGGACGGCATGTCTTTGTTTCCATGGAAGATGGGTAGGCTTTTAGGGACGCAACCTGTGTCGATACTCGTGCGGCATCTCATCTTCTTAGTTCCTTGTGTTGCTCTGGCGCTGCCGCTTCGGCTGAGGAAAACCTCAAGCTGTAGTAACTTTATTGGACTATATTTTCCCCAGTCTCCTGGGCACATTACCAGCTGACAGCGTTAAGCGAATGTTTTGTTAATATACAGGGTGTTTGGTGCATCGTGTGCCAAATTGAAATGGTCGACTGAAGGGGTCATCCGCTAGCCTTTCAGACCCCTTAACACCCCTCATGCTCTGTGGATTTTTTTTTATCGACTTTTTAATGTTTTCCAAAAAAAAGACCCAATTTTTACATTCAAATACAGATTTAAAAAAAAATATAAGGCGTAGACTCTGAATTTTAATTTTATTTCGATGTGTATTGTTTAAGAATACTTTTAAATACAAAATTAGTTATATTAGTCACCTAGTTTTTTTTTAATTCACTCGCAAAGGTAAAACTTAAATTAAAGCTGTACATGTTACAGCTATTTATAAGGCTACAAAAAAAAAACCAAAAGCGACCGGGATCTTCCAACTCCCTCATTAATTCTCCAGTCTATCCTCTTTCTAATGATGCCACATGCCATAAAAATTATTTTAACAACTTTGAGAATTCGCTAGAATTGTGAATCGAGTCACCTAAGGCTAATATTCAAAATTATGATTAAAAAAAAATCTCTTAAATGATACCTGTCAAACCTATAAATCTGCTATCTCATTCTTATGTTTAGGTAAATTCGTGTCCCATATCTGTATCTTTCGTGGGATTTACTTGAAATAAAAAAACAAAATTGCATTTTTAACATTTAGGTATTTAATAATTGTTACAAATCTTGCTCAAATTGTTGGCCTCTGTTGCGAATGCAGGCCCGACACCTGTTTCGTATTTCAACAGTTGTTGTACGAAGTCGTATTTCCTGCCGCTTCTATGCGTTGGACTAATACCTCCCTAGTTGGAACCTCCGTGGCATATACCAACTCTTTGGCACGATAGAAGATAGATTTTAATGTGAAAGAGTTAGAAAACAAATTTTACTTATTGCGGAACTGTTACTTTCTCAAGTAACAGTTCCGCAAAAAATATTTTTTCATTAGAATTTGGAATGTAGTTTTATGTGACTTGATTCACAATTCTAGCGAATTCACAAAGTTGTTAAAATACTTTTATACTACACCTGCTTGGAAAGTACCTTGATACTTTATCAAATTTACGGTAGAAAGTACGTCATTGCATATCGAACAAATATGCGGGGAGAAAACGCATCTGAGCGGGAGAGAAAAGTGTATGAAAATCCATTTCTTACGTGGTTTTTCTTTTTTAATTTTGGGTAAGACTATGCGCCGGTAACCTAAATATCAAAAGCCAAAAAGTTTTTACAGTGAGTTTTTATCTCCAAGTTCGCAAAATGACACTGGCCACTAGCTGTGTGTTGGATGGTGTCGGGCTGGCAGTGCGACCCTGCGGCGGCAGGATAAACAATTTGAAAAAAGAACATGTGAAAATTGCAGACGCCATTGGCGCCATTTCCAATTTGTGTGTTGTTTGAGGATTCAGTTTTAACTGCAACAATTTCAATATAAATTTCAATTAGTAAAGATTTCGTTTTTTATTTTCCTTCTAGGTGTAGTATAAAGCACTATGTATCACTCGAGAGAAACTGCGATTCCCGATCTTGGGTGTTTTAAAGCCCTCGCCTACGGCTCGGGCTTCAAACGACACCCTCGACGGTAATCGGTCACTTTCTCCTCTCGGTGAACAATGTACTATTA